>LUCH01004822.1:89483-127137 GCA_013368495.1 Paragonimus heterotremus
GAACGCGTGTCTCCAGGCCGGCACGATTGATAATGCCACACATTCACCAACACTCCCAACCCCCTCCATTAGACTGTGATCTGTCCCTTGTCTATGATTCTAATGACCTATTTGACTTGCTCTAATTTTTCATAGGTATAAAACACATGTAATTCTAAAAGCCTGATGGGAATCATCAAAAACAGCTGTTCGCATAACTGACTTCTTATAAGACATTCTATTCTTCAACTGTGACTAAACCGGCGTTGCTCAACAGTGTGTTTTCTTGATACTTTCATTCTTATTGTCTGACAGGATAAATGTGGCCATGACCGGAAAATCCGTGTTCTTTTATCTAGATGCAGATGAAACAGGAATCTATGACATCGGTTAATCATACTATTTTTGAAGGTAGATGATTCCTTCCAGTGTACTTGGGCTATTATTTACAGGTTGGTTCATTTAAGATTTCGGTGATGCAACTGCCGCATTATAGTCCGACAAAAAACATCGTATCCCAAAATATATATATTTTTTTAATTGGCCCACGGCTTCGATGTAATCAAACCATCTGCCGCAATAAACATGAAATTATCTTAGCATGCAAAAACGATTGTTTAGATTGAACGGATAGTTTGGTAAAACAATGACCGATACCACATCCCGTTGTCTACTCTTATGAACTACCCGACAGAACCTCGTTCAACAATCTACATGGCTATTATTTGTCCGGTTGATTTACTAAGTCTTATGAAATAATTTATTATTTGTCTATTCTTTGCAACAACTGGCACAAACGATTTGATAATGTACACAGATAACGTGCACCTGACTGTTTGCCTAACAAAGGCGCTTGTTGCTATCGGTATGGATCAAAGTGAACAGTTTACAGTTGCTTATTTGTCCAAGAAATCTAAGCAAATTAATCTTGTTTTCAGCGTAAAGGGGTTCACATTTGGACGGAACGCTATTAATGTTCGGTTTCAACTTAGTCAATCAGATAAACTTTCCGGTCAGCTCCTTTTAAATAATGTTATGGGGTCGAGTTTTACTCTTGTCAGTAGTGATCAGTAGTGAAGTCTAGTGTGGCAGTTAGGATTTGAACTCTAGCATCTCCCCATGTGGATTCACGTGCATTGGACTTCAAATTGGGCACAACCAAGCAATCAAGTGCTAATGCCGAACCAGTACTACTTGTGAGTTATGTTCTCCTTCTTGTTAAACAAAGACAGGATAGCAATCAAATCGATCCCAAGGTGCAGAAACGTGGTATCACATACAGAGTTAGAACATGAAACGTAAGGGCGTGCAGTGATTTACACCACTCAGAGGGGAACCAAAACAAATACACGTTAACCGCAAGTATTAATGGCCCAACAATCAACCAACCAAAAAGTTACAAAGTATTTGCCTAATATGATGGAAATACAACTGACCAATTCAATGGTTGTGTAAACGTGCCATCAAATTAAATCAAAACGGCCAATTGAAACAGTAAAAGTTGTGAGAAGGCTTTTCTCTAAACCTCAGTGTTTTAAGTAGATGACGAGATATTTTTCAGCAGCCAATAGCTGATTGATTAAGTGGCAAACGTGATTAGATCTGCAAGATTCATCAATTGCGTTTGCAGTTGTCGTGGATGCTGAGCTTGTGGGCGTCAACGACAATAGTATTCAGGTAACCAATAGGAAGAGGTTGAAAAGTTTTATGTACTTCAGAATCTCTGTTGGATGGTTTGCGGAGGAAAAACTAGTAGAAGGATTGCTTCAGCTTCAGACAGTCATTAATGGGAAGATTGCGCATGAGAAATTCAGGGGTTGGGCAGAATACAAACCCAGCCAATACTTAACAAAAATACAACAATCATATTGCAACATACAGTAGCTGGTTGGCTTCACTAGTGAAAGGTCGAGCCTATCTGATCCTACGGCATTGATTCTGACGATTATTTTATATGACTATTTTGGTTTGGTATCTGAAATAAATGTTTCTAATCTGCGCTTGATTTCAACTACTGATGACGCAATCACAACAGATTGTGTCAGCCTGTTCCTGATTGGGCACATGCGGACGCTAAATGAATGTTCTCGGCAAATCAGATGGTTCATTTTATGCTTTAGCGAGTCACTTCCAGTATGGCTAGTCTGGACAGACATGTTTTTTTTAAGGATAAGGGGATTGACGCAGGATTTTATTTACTAGGATCAAGTCTTCTAATATTCCGGTAGTGCACGGTGGGATGCTGCAGTAAGCCAAACCCACCTTGTAGTCTCACGTTGTATCTTCTCAATAAAAGTGGTGTTCTCCAAAACTTAGACTTGGATATACAACTCAAGATGGGGGCTCACTGAGAGTTGAACAAAATAGTGAAACAGACTAAGTCGAACCCGTCTAAACAGCCTTAACCGACTCAGCTTTCCTGGCTCTTGACGCAATGTTAGTAGACAGACTAAAACCACTTGAAGCAATCGTACTGAGATAATGCTCATGTGCAGTAATGTTCGGTCTCTTTTCCTCCAGAAAGTAAGATGTGCAGTCCTAAAGACAGAGGAATAATGTTTTATATTCAGTCGTGCTAAACGTGAACAGAGTTTCTGTGGTACAAGGTTTGGTAAGTATAAATCATTCTGTATCTTCCCACTTTCAGCCACACTCTTCACTACACGCCAAATTTTAGTATCATCAGCATACGGTAGGGATGGAGAATTGGCAAGTTGTAGGATTCCATGCACAAGTAAAACGAATAGCAGAGGTTTCATTATGGAACAGTAAGACACACCGCTGATTACATAGTATTTGTCTAAAACGCCCTCGCTTATTTTGACATCGAAACGACGATTTCGTGAAGTGTGGGAATCAGTTATCCTTAGGAGCAGGGGATTTTTTCCACCAGGCCAACAAAGGTTCAATTAAAGCCTTAAATAGTCTACTCATTTGAAGGTCTCAGAGAAGTCAGGATGAATTACATTAACTGGTGTGCCCCAACAGAGTTTTTCCGATCTTTCCAAGCAGTGGGTTGGCAACATAAGAGGACTTTTTTCGGAATTCATGTTGACCGTCAGGCAACTGTGTGGATCTAATGAAATGTTTACGTAACTGACGTTTGAGACAACCGTTAATAATGCAATCAGCCTGTAATTAGCGGACTCATTGTGATCAGCGTCTTTAAAGAGGGCTAGCACTACAAACGGTTTTTAGTTTGGAAATTTCGCTTCTCATGACAGAGATCGATTGAAAAGCTCACGGAGTGACGTTAATACACCTTTAGCATATTTGTTTAGTACTGCAGGAGAGATGAGATCAGACTGTGGAGGTGTAATTATCTTTTTAAATTTCTGATGACTTCAGTAATGCTCATACTAGATGTATGTACTGACTGTATGAGGCTGCTATCGAACAAGTTGAGATAATGTCTACCAAGAACGTTTGTGACTTCTCCGTTTAATACTTCCAACCCAACTGTTTGGCATGAGTTAGAGACTACGAAATGGCATTCGTTGCTGAAAGCAACAATACCGTAGAACAGTTCTAGTTTTATGCAAACTTGGTCGTATATAGCTGGTATTTGCATTTCTCAGTCATCACAGCTCTTATTACCCAGTTACGGGCTATACATTACTCGACCTATATTTTTTTGTTCTGTTCCAACAATACGCGCTTCAAGCTGGTCGCTTTGCTGTCAGTAGATATCTTGTGCTCTGTCAGAGTGGGTTTTACATCTGCGTTGTCTAGGTTGTTTGTAAAAGACATACCGGTGAACGACTGTAGTAATGGCGTCCAGCATAAACTGACCATAATAATGGAGTAACGGATACACTGAGGTATCAAACGGACAAGTATCGGCAAGTTATCAGATCAAGAGAATACAGTCCGCTTTGTGGAAGTTTCTTATGACGTTTCGAGTCAAAGGGAATATCACCGTCAACTATTAATTCACATACGACGTCGTGATCACTAGGGTCAAAAGGCGCATTAATTTACAGGTTGTTAATTGTATATTTTTCGGTGGTCACAACATCTGGTCCTGAAGAATTTTGGAGGAATCTCCATCTTTTGAATTCTGATATTTTTCGTTAAGTGAGAATTTCTAACTCCATTATAGAATTCTGAAACAGACAGTGTACTTATAGAACAGACCCTGCCGGTGCCTGAGTCAATCTCAAGGTAAGTAAAACCATCCATGAGTAATATAGATGGGCTTCAGGTAGTATGCCAGCTGGTTGCTGATTGTCGGGCTGTTGCTGATAAGGCTTCTCGGAATTTTAAATAACTGACATGGCGAGCTCAAAACGTTCCAAACTTAGAAGCCAGTGATAACGATATCAGATATACAGACCATATCTTTTAGGACGCATGTGTAGTAAATAGACTGGGTCTCAACATCAGAAAGGTTTGTGACACATTGTGATGTCCGTTAGACCGCGGCGTCAACGACTTATCTCGCACGGTTATAAAGGATTTTTGTCGCGTTTCATCTGATAAAACTTCCATTCGAATTCCCAGAACGGCCTCGACGGTTGTTCCTGTGCCGTTGGGCTAACAACTAAATGATAGACACTCACCAAGACGTCAGTTATCTCTTCCAATGTACCATCCGCTTTCAGTTTGTCTAAAGCCTTTATAAGCAACCTTACGGCTTTTTCCACTTCAATTCTAGGCTACAGGTTATGTGTGAATGTGTATAAACCACTACGTGTACAAATTCATCAGAATTTCATTGCCGTTAACTACATCACATCGCCGGTCGCTAGTATTCGGGACACCCAACTGAGATAAAAATGACAAAGAGGAGAAAATGTTGTCGGTTTTATGAACGTGCACATAGAGGAACCTCAGGCCATTTGATTTCTGTCGACCGCTAGTAACTACAACAGTCCATCTGATTGGTTTGCAAAAATCGAAATAAACACAGAATCGGAGTTTGTCAGCTTTAAACCATCAGTATAACTACTATCTCACAGGTGTTTTCGTCGGCACTCCATAAGTAAGCTACAGACTCTATGTGATTAACGCAAAAATGATCCACTGTAACTGCCTTATTTGGCCTCACATAAAAAAGGGGCAAAATCATAGGACCTGCCAGCATCGAACATTCGACAATCATGGTAAACAAGTCCTCATGACGAGAACATTTTTTGAAACTTTGATTGCGTAAAACATATGACCAACAAATTTGAGAGCACTGCATAACTTGCTGTAATAATACCGGCTTACGTTGTCAATTGACAATTACAAAAAGTTGAAGCACCAAATCTAAAACGTTCCGCAAGTGTGAACGGCTGAATTTGAATAAATATATCTTTAAAGTTGAACATCCCCGACTACTCATCAGTAATCTAAAATATATCTTTCTCAGGCTGTGTGGTTGTTTACCCTAGATGTTTCCACGAAGTGGATTTCAAAAGTGTGCTTTGGTAGTAAAATCATATTTCATTTACTATTAAAAATTAACAGAATTGATTGGACTACCTCACTTTGCACCAGAAATGGGCACAAGCAAACTGCGATTGGTGTGCAACATACACTTTCGCCCGCGCAACATTTCACAGTTTTTGAACTACGAAATAAGCATCAAAGATTTTGCAATGTTTCTCGATGTTTACCCTAAGCTCAATACTCCACGATCTGTTTCATCTCTTTTGAACTAATCCGGTGGAATGGGGAAAAGAACCGGCTACCTTTCTAAGTACAAATTAGTGTCCTCACCAACTTGACAACCGGTTCTATGGGCATCGTTTGCGTGAGAATGTTTTAATACCTCACTTCAGTTTTTACGGTTGTAAGTAGTGTTCGCAACGCATGGACGATTTTTTTGTCAACCACTAGAGATTTTTTAGAATGACAACCGCTGTTATATCGCACCTCGACACACCTGCGGCAGCTACAATTCCTAGCTTCGAAACGTAATGGGTTAGAAGAACATTTGAAGTAGAATATTTTTTTAATGCGTAGGCATAAAAATTGACCAGCCTTTGGTCACAGTCATGTGGACAATTCTACAGAACACCAGCATCATTCACATGAGCCAAATTTGTAATATTTTGCCAGACAGTTTTATCTGTGGGCATCAGGTGTGGTTTACGATCTTTCACATTAGAAATGAAGCCAACGTGTTATATTCCTGCCATGTAGGGGAACTGTTCATCGGGTTTAGTCTTAAGATGAAATTCATCAATGTGTTTGAAATAAAAAACAAATTAGGTATCACACGAACGGTAAAACGTAGATATTTGACAGGAAATACGTGGGGGAGGGGGAAAGTGATGTAATCAATGCTCTTCAGAAAACGTTGTTGAATAACGTTAGAGTTATGTCGTAATAAAGAATATTTATTTTTCGCATGTCGGTGATTGCTGTCATCACCATTCAAACAAATATGCATTGTGCCGACCCATAGCATAGCTTCTCTTATTTTAAGTTAAATCCGAAATTAGTGCTTCACATTCATTTTTATATCGATCAGCAATCAGCTGTAATGGACATCTTTTGAATAGAGTACATCAACTGTTCATTATATAAAACGATCATACGGTCGTACGAATTGCGATCGACTGTTCATCAGCTTCCGATACACCGACACGATCATTACAATGTGGAAAAAGAGCAAGATAATGCACAAAGTAATATACGACAGATTATCTGGTAAATTTTGAAAGAAGCGAATTTCATAACACGTACTGCGATCATTTCATATACTTTTTGTTCAGTACTGATGATTTCACTAACCGGGTCACTTAGAGATGTTATCGAAGATCAGATGGGAGTAACAGGTAGTGTTTCTAGTATGACCAATACAGCACTGTTTGAAAGTTGAAATTACACGTACTCCATTAAGTTGATCATGATGAAGTATCATAGAATCATCACAAATGTCGAGACATTGTTGTGCACTGACCGTCATTCTTTCATTATGGATATACGCTCTGGTGAGCATGTTTACTTTGGTCTTTTGTAGACAACTCAGTCTACTTAGGCCTCCAGTCACTATGGAAGCGTGGATGCAACTATTGTTCAATTGAATTCTGATGGAATGTCTTTCACGGGGAGCAGTAATTTCACGCTGAGACCGATTCACCGTCGGTTTACTCAACAATTGCTCACTCCTACTATAAGTGATGAATGTGGACAACCGTTTGGTGTGTCGACATGCACTATGGACCTTTCAGCTGTATTTGAGGAGCTGTTTTCTCGCGTGTTGGTAGTCGACGGTTCTGAGTGATCATTGGTTTCGTTTAGCCCAAACGTGCTCGTGAATTCCTCAAGCAGATAGATGCCCAGGTGTGTTTTGGCTGCGATAGAGAGCTTTAGCGGAGGATAATGTCTCCATAAAAACTGTCCACTTAAGTGGGATTTGCAAGGCACTCATCGGTTTTACGTTTCCCAATGAACGTACTGTTTGTCTTCGATTTCTCTTTTTGTGGATTTTATATTCAACAGTCCAAGCGTCGTTTAACGTTTGCTAAAGCTCTCTCCGTTTAAGATAATCTGGACAAATATATGTATCGGTATCCAAGCAGTTCGTTGCCTGAATGGAACTCTGCACTATCATTCAAGTTGGTAGTAAAACTTTCTGCACCAACAAAACCCATAGATTTATCTAGAAAACTGTAAAGCTACAAATCTCAAATAGACCTAGTCGTATATCTGTGCGGTTGTACTTAAAGGTTAGTAGCTGACCAAACTCACACCAATTTTTAAGATCATACTTGGGGTTTATATCAATTCAATCATCCTCCATTGTCTTGCTCTTTAAACGAAATTGAACACAAAATTATTGGAGCTTTTGTTCAATTTTTTCTACTTTCGCTGTTCACATTTAGAAGCGTCGATCTGTGAATGTTTTGAAACACGGAATTTTTGACAACCTTCGGATGTTTCTCTCCGACTCTTCTATGTTTGACTGAAACCGATGAGTCACTATTAAACACCATCTATCAGACAACCTTAAAAGTGCTTATCAACTATTGCCCTTTTCACATGCGTCGCAACGTCAGCACGAATTCTTCAATTACATCGCTTGAATGTTGTTGAAGGTACTGAGTGCAAGTGTGCCCTCTAGTAGTTTTGCAAACCACTGACGAGATTTTTGTTCCAAGTGGCAAAAATATAGCCATGTCATTTCTAACTCTTCCACGTGAACCATCGTATGTCAGTAACCTTCATGTTGGTTCAGCATAACTTCATTGATTGTCTAATTGAGCTTTCGTCACATATGGTTATCATGGATGTAACCCTAATACTCTGGTCAACGTTTTGTCTGAGACCCAATTTCGAATTCCTGTGTATATAATTATAGAAAGATATTAGGTACCGTTCGTTGAGTGTTTATTGTGAAATCTCAAACCGCTTTTGGGGTCCGCTATACAACAAAAGGTTAATGGAAAATCAGGTAAATTATCTGCTCGTCAGCGTTAAGGACTGTCGTATCTGTCACCATCAGAGAGGCGTGGGCGCTGAAGAGAATGTGTCTAAAATGCTGTGCACAAATTTTAATTACAAGATTAATGTTTAGACAAGTCAATCATTTTGGCGATATTACACCGACTTTATGACGTTTCCTTGCACAATTTTGCCAAAGTGTTGAACTCTGATCAGTCGTTCCAAGTTTCTAATAATGGAATTGCATGTAAGTTTTTAGTCGTTTTCGATTTTCGGGAGTTTGACCAGTCTTGATGAGATACACTTATACGCATATAAAGTGAACACATCATGAGATGCATATCGTGGTTAAGACTAAGGATATTGGACTACAATATTGTGGGTTGCTCATTCTCACATCGATTATCGATGGTGTTGAAATACGGTCACATAATCGATGGCAGAAAATGGAAAAAATTGTCAGTTATCGCTAGTCGATACCTAAATTGTGTAATAAAATCCAAGTATGAATGTAACACAACATAAGTTTACATGAGGTGAACGTGGCTCAAAACTAGTTGCAGCTTCCACAGTCCCGAAGAATTTTAGGCCAGCGCTTTTCCAAAACAAGCGCCGTATTTGTGTTGCAGTTTGTCAATAGGGCATATGCTTGTTCAACTCTGAGCACGCTTTCACGAAGCGACCATGTTAACAATGGCTCCACTGACCTCACTCTAAACACAAGTGGATTATAATCGTACTATTAACCTGTGAGTACAGTTCAGATTACCCCCATGGCCTCGACAGGAGATAGTAAACGTCTTGTTAACTCCACTCGATGACCACATGATTGCGACTTTTCTGTGAGCTTAAATCACAAAAGTCATTAAACAAAGGTGGTCACGATGTTCTAATTATGTAAACTGTGTGCGGCTATTTGACTGGATAGCTGGTGATATGCACAAAAGGCGGACAGCAAGGTGGACTGTGAGGCTTCACAGTGGAAAAAGGCTATAAGATTCCATAAAGGTAATTGGTCGAAGTGAAGTATAGCGTACTTTTGGAAAAACGCTCGGAAGACTGCTTTCAGAAACACTGTTAGAGGATTCAGATAACAGGAGAACCTGTGCTTTGAATCTGTGGCCACCTATCCCGTTGCAAATTCATTGTGACGGCCACATAGAGCACCAACCCCGTTCGATACACGTCCACTTTAGTATTCGTCTCCATACTCACATTGCACGCCGACGTTTGTCATTGTTGTCCTACAAATTCATCCAGTTCCTGCCACAAATCTTCTCCAGCCTATCCTTTGTTATGACGCCCACTCTTTCTCCTCTATGTGCAAAACAGGTTGTCTGCAACTTATGATGTCATTATCAAATCCATTATTTGTTCTCTACTTTCGTCAGTTATCGTACATGCTCCAGCAAAAGATGACCCATTATCAGCCTTCAGAGTCACCGAAACAATGAGACAGGAATGACGTAAGCACCCTCTCGTCCTTCTTTCGATTATCTTGAGTGATCTGCCAGCGATTCGCAGCTACTATGTAAAATGCATGTCATAGTAGCCAGTCTACAGAACAATACTGGAAAGATCCAGAGACTGATGATTGATCTACGTCGTTTCCTAATGTGTGCACCCGAGGCTGAGGTCTATCCACCATTGAATTGACCAGATGAACCGAAGAAAGCATATCTTCAGTTAAGAGGCGATGATTTTCAACCCTAGCGTTTACAATAATAGTGTCACCTGAACAAGGTAATCCACATGTTAAACTAGAAAACGTTAAATGTATGGTTTGCTGAAATATAGCTGGGGAACACATTACACCAAGTGGCAAGTAGTTATACTAATACAAACTGCGATGTGTGTGCTAAACGATAACCACTTACTCTTTGCATCCTCTTCTACCTGAAATGTGGCATCTAGAACATCAATCATAAAGACGTTATCACCGTTTAGTATCGCGAACAAGGTCTCGGAAACAGGCAGAAGGTACGAATAGGTTTCTAATGTTCTAATCAGACTAACTGGAGGTCTTCGCATAACCGAAATGTCTCCTATGACTTTCTGGTAAAAAAACATTTGTGGTCGCCCAAACCGAACAGTATACTGTACTGGCTACCTCATTCGCTCAAATCGGTTCAATTAATCCTACAACATGGAACCGACCATTGGTGGAGAGAAGGCTGACTTCTGTTGGTGTCGGAAATGGTGAGGTTTCCAACGTTACTCGTTTTCAAATCTACCGAAGCTTGATTGCTCAACCGTGGCATCAGCGTCACGAGGATTTGGTAATGACATTGTATCATCTGGCAAAAATTCATTCAAACTTACGATCCCCATCGAACCAGCCAATATTGCAGTAGAGGAAAATGTGAGGAATCACCCTAAGTATTTCCATGCCAATATTCTGCTGTAACCTGTCCGATAACCAGTAGCTGTAAAAGAGATCATGGTTTCAGCAGTAAACTCAACTGATTGAATGGACATTTTCAAGTTCAATTTGACAAAATAAGACCATCAGCTGATTATAGTCGTTCACATTAGCTTCATGGTGACTGCTCTCAAACAATGTTTCTTCGAACATGATGAGATTGTCAGAAATCTGATCGCCTTTATTCAGTTAAACACTTCACGCGTTGCTTTGAAAATCCAGAGAGTGCAGCCAACTCACCGCACTGGAACTCGTGATAGAAGTGCTTGCAATATTTACTGTAATGGCCAACAAAGTAAAAACTATACTAAATTACCCCAAGTGTCCACTAATTATTGCAAACAAATACGTGCTATTTGATCTCATTAATTAACACCACGCGCCGATTCACAGTATACCGGCGGCTATCTTGTGGTATCCAACATAAAGTCCGGTGTTCTGTTACGCATCTGAATATCACTTATGGTTCTTTTGGTTTGCGTCAGCTCCCAAACACTTTGATTAAGGTCCAACATTGTCAGACAAGGGTTCAGATTGCCACCTCATTACGTTATTGTTCCATTGTATACGCCTGTCTAGCTTATCGCATTATAATTAATACCATCCTGCTAGGAATATTTTCAATACATCACCCCGAGGAACGTCGGATGAAGGTTTGTACGAGAAAATGATTAAACATAACTATTATCGGTCCCGGAAACAAGACATCTCACAACACGGGCGCTTATCCCTGACGCATCTTCATCGTTCGCCGGCCGGTCAAGTTGACAATAGTGTGACTAGGAGAAGCCAAACTAGTTTCCACAGCTACTGAAGTCTGTTTTAGCAGAGCGTAAACCAAGAGGACATCTGTGGAATGTTATATCAGACAGGTGGACGCGGAGCACGCAATCAAGGAGACCACAACATGATAAGGTGACGCAAACATGGTAGCCAGTAGGTCGAACTGTGCAGAACAACGCCTAGTATAGAATCACAAGACGACTTAATGAATCAATGGGCGAAATTGTTTGATGAGTATCATACTCATTCGGTTACGTTTGTAGATATTCTATATAGGTATCTGAGTTAACACCGTTTCAGTGTAATGTGTGCCAACTAAAAAGCAGAGACAAACGCGACATTGAGTCAAATTGGTGGATTGAACATGAATTCCTATTTCCTGTTGTTTTTCGGATACCTAATTTAACATTCCAGCCGTGTGTTGTCTCTGTTCACATGTTGAACGAGACTCTCGTTAAAGGGAACAACCATATGGCATGCAATCATAGTCTTGTACTTCTCGATATAGTGGTAAACGTGTGCAATCCGCGGAGTGGTGATCACAAATCCCACAATGAGATAATTGCGCCATCACCCCCATAAATGTTACTTTCACAGCACCACCCACATACGCTTGTATACCCTGGATAACATTTCTGTTCAATCTGTGAGACAAATTGGTGCTTGCGTTTTCTTTTTATACAATGAATGCCCTATAAAAGAGACAGTAGCTATAATCTACTCTACACCGTTTCCGCTCGCCCGCTAAACTTTGCAGCAAATCTTGCCTTTTTGCTGTCGTTAAGAAATGAACAGGGGAGGACAACGTAATATTTGTTAACAAATGTCGACATTCAAGATATTCAACACCAGAAACACCGAACATAACGCACGGCATTGAAGAAGAGTTGACCTATCCCAATGCATTCGGCAATTTGGAGTAGTAGATAAGTGAAAAGGAGTTGGAAGAAAAAACAGAACGAATGTAACCAGACAGCGTTTCCAATGAGATAGCTATCATCATAGTCATTTCTTGCAAATTAGCAACTCTGTACAGTATTTGGTTCTATATAAGAAACATTACCCCATACTCTGCGCTTCAACCAACAAGATCTCAGCATCAACCCTAAACTAAACAAAAATACAGTTTATACAAGCTGTCAGGAATTACTAGAACCTCACAAGTTTTCAAAAGCTCGTAATGTTTTCGTACTGTGTTGAACGATAACAAAAAGATAGAAGAACGAAAGAAAAGACTTCCGGCTCAGAAATGGCAAAAATAACTAGAGAGTAAATCGTACTCAACCGATGTGAATTTGAGGTATGGGAAAAGAAACACAACTAGGGCATGACAAGCAAGTGAGAAACAAGCACAATTCAGTAAACAATGATTGATAATACTAGTAATAAAGAACATGTGCTGCTTTAAAGTTTCTCAGATAGTCACACACATTGCAAACTTCGAAAAACATCAGATATACATGCAATAAGTATTCGCTTGAAGTCATTCGTTGATGACACTGTCACAAAGGATGTAGCAGAGATATTTAAATTTGGGCATGTCCTGACGTCAAAAGTGTCTCAGCCGACGCATCTAAGACTACAATTTCAGCAAGTGCCCCCAGAGATAGTGGTTAAGATTGAAAGTAAGTATGCGTCTCGAAGGACAACGTAATGGTGTATGACATTCAGTAGGCAAAACGAAGACCGCCTCTGACATGTCGACATTGGATGAAAAATTGATCCAGTTTAGTCGCACAGAATAAGAAAGACGAAACATTAACACATACATATCGTTTATTTTAAAGACTAATATATACATTTTCGTTCAAGAGAAGAACAAACGGTGACACCAAAATTAAGCAGCAGATATGTAAAAAGATGAACATGAAGCCAAGCTGTCTGTCAAATATAGGACACTGCATAGTTAGCAACATGCGTCAGTTGATAATTCGTCTCATAAGAGTAGCAGGCGTTAATAGTTCAGTAATCAAATGAAAAGTTACATGTGCATTATGTAACAAACGGATTTAAAAATAAGGGAAAAATACACGGAAAAGTAGGTAAAAAAAAGGACAATGTAAACGGTCAGTCTGACATAATCAATAGCTCTTCAAGGCACAGGGCTACTATCAGAATCAAGGCTCACGCATCGGGATAGAAAAATGTCCCTTATAGTAAAACGACTCTCAGAGAAGCGTGTTAGATAGTCCATCTTTTTCCGTCCAAAACTCCCTCGTTCCTCGGAACAGAGCTGCTTTTTGCACCCTCTTTTGGGTTGCCTGGGGAGAAATTGCTGGGACAGTTGAGTTACTTACGGGGCCCAGACTTTTTGTGTTAATTATTGCCACGAGGAGAATCCGATTGTTGTCAAGCGCATTACTATGTCGAGGACGAACCAGCGTATTCTTTCGAGGATTTACAACAAAGTAGCAACAGTTAACGTCAGGTTTCCCGCACAAATGTGTCATAAGTTTTGGAGAGCCTAGAACAGTTAATAGACGTAAGTCAGTCTTTGGTCAAGCGGTTATGTCGAGCATAACGTACGTCATGGGTGAACCAGCATGATTGCAGAATATCAACTAGGCGTTCTGATCAACCGCAGTTGCCACGGCAGAGAACTGAGTGTCCACTTCGGCCACCTCGTGAATTTCGAATTTTAGTCCGCAACAGAAAACATCTGAGCTGGATGGCGCGAATAAAGATTCTGGGAAAGATGCGATCTGGATTGAACAGCCAACGAATGGAGAGTGGAGATCGTGACACTTCCTGAAGACCGCGACCGTCAAGCGAATGGTAGAGTTTATCCATCCACGCCGCATGGGCTTCCTCCTTGTTCATTACCACTACACCTTGAACGCGTACTGGGATGTTCACTTCATTCAAAATAGTGCCAAACGAATTGTCTCTGACCACATTCCGCAGAACTGGACAATGACTGGAGAGAAGTCTCTCCACTCGAGATTTGCGCGAGATGGGAATAGCGCTAGATAAATTTGGGATGTCCAAACCGCCCAAACGAATTGGGGTGTGGATGTAGGTGATTGGTGTGTCCTTAGGAAGCCGCAGCCACTGTCGAACAAACTGGCGAATCGTAAAGTCCACAGCTTTGAGCATGTTACAATGGACCCGACTCAGTATTAACGGGTGATTCATCTTCGAGATCAGATGTAGTCTCAGAAGTTCTATCTGCTGACGTGGCTACAAGGGCGCTTTAGTGGTTTCATCCAGCATCGTAGTGAAGCTGTAGACGGTGATTAGTGAACGCTTTACTTTTCCGGGCTCTCGGGATACTTAGATAGATCACCGTGTCGGAGGCGCTTAGTTAGTGGACGATGTCTGGGCCGAAGTGGACAGACTAATCGGAGATGGCAGTTGCGTTATGTTTATGGTCACCGCGGATGACCATGAGCTTAGTCTTCTGTGTGCTGATCTTCAGCCCGGATAGTTCCAGGGCACTAGCGGCGACTGCAAGCTTCTCGGAGAGACGCGTAGGATTCTCAGCTAGAAGGATCAGATCATCGGCGTAGGCGGAACCACTAACTCGTGTACTGTGGAACTGGTAGCTAAGCTTCGGTAGATAGAGAGACAGAGCAAGCACTTCATCCAATGTCATGATGAATAGAAACGGGGACAGTGGGTCATTCTGGCGAACACCACGCTTGGACCGGAGAACGGAGACTTTGAGCGTGACGGAAGCATTACGATAGGAGCCGGCAATGTAATGTGTCAGAGGTGGAGGAGCACCGAAAACTCGGGTCGATCTGATAATCGAATCCTGTGAGGTAGAATCGAACGCTTTGGACACGTCGACAGAAGTCGCACACAGACTTGAAGACAAGGCGCATGAATTCCGGAGCAGCGCATGAAGTAGTTAGGTCGCCTCGAGGCAACCGTCACGGTGTAGGAATGCAAACTGGAGGGCGAGCAGTAGTATGCGCGTATTCCAACAATCGACCAATGTTTTGTGGAAGCAACGTATCAACATTGAAGATACGTCGACCGGTCTGAGCCCGGTGGGAGATGAAGGATTGTTCACTTAGGGTACAAGCGCGATGCAGGAGCGGCATAAATGGACTGGACAACATTGGGGTAGCAGGGAAAGAATGATATATCCGGTCAAGGCATCCGCTTTCATTCGCTTCAAGTGTTTGGACAAAAATGGAGCGGTATTTCCCATATGCTTCTTCTTCCGAGATCGGGTCAACCAGAGACCAATCTGAAGACAGAATCGTGTGAGATGGTTGTTCATCAACGTGTGCATGAGCCGATAATACCTCGGACCCGTATTCGATGGAATTATCCGGGAGGCCGCGGTTCATTTTGCTGGCAGTTCTCCAGTTTCCAGAGGAGACAGCAAACGCAGCATCCTTTTTACGCTGGTGATACAGCGTTTGGATCGCTGCATAGTAAGCCCTCTGTATCTGCTTCCTGGTCACGTGGATTCCACGTTAACACGACGATGTCGATGAGTGATCAGTCGCAGGGTGTGCGGAGAAACATATGAGGCGTGCATATTCCGTAGCGATTTAGCTTGAACCCCTATGAAGACCTGAAGACCGCGAGCAATAGCTAGTAATTCATTACAATGTAGGAAAGCCTCCCTATTGGACTCCAGTTGGGTAATTGCTGATTGGATGAAACTGGTATACCACTCGGGGTGATCAGCAGCTTGGGACCCAATATCCGACGTTGTGTTAGTCTGTGAGACGGTGGTTGGATTGGCAGTGGGAACAGTATTCCTCTGCCAATTCAGCGCACATAGACGAGTCCGAATGCCAACCAAAGTAAGACTGGGGAAATTTGACAGGAGTCAATGATGAAACTCGTGTCGAGTGGGGCACGACAGAGCCAGTGCATCAGCACATCTGATACGAGAAGCCGATTCATACTGAGACCAATTGGATCCGCCGGTTTTCGTGAACATGAGTTTCTCACGGTTGCGGTCGACGGGATGTGCATGCCCTCTGTGTTGACTGAGACCGATTCTGGTTGGAAAGCTACGGTAGCAGTAGGCGCAATCAAACAGCGTGACAGACTGGGTGTCTACTTCCTGCTCTGAACTATTCCTGTGTCGATGCATACGAGTATGCGACGACAAGTCGGCGTTCGATTAGCAAATCTGGTCATATTCTGAACAGGCGTACTCCGCCCGCCTATCCTGTGTACGGGTAGATGCCTGCACGGAGATGCTGGCGGTAGTCTCATTGTCTTGATCGAATATAAGCAGTACATTAAATCCAGGTCGAGTGGTTGGCGCTAACTACAGTTGCTGAACTCTCAGCCAGTCAAAGTGTGCACCGAAATCGCCAATTCGGCACCACGAGGAGGTAGTTCAGCGCGCCCACATGGGGAAGAAGATGGACGGAGCGTTAACACATACCTTGTGGTCCTACACTGTACTGTCTAAATCGCGTGAATATTCTTCATAAGAAATAGCTAACCAGTACGAATATTTAATCCAAGGTATGTGGCGGATACTAAGAGAAAGCCTTCTAACTTAAAGATCCTAAACAACTGGAGTAGCATCCAGTGTCATGTTAGCAATCTATGTGGACAATCTATGTGTGGACAATCTATGTGTGGACACCTAACTTAATACCCCGAAAAATCACTATTGCTAAAAATCTGGTGAGAGTGTTTACGGGCAAACGGTACTCAGCAAGAGATTAGATGGGAATAGTGGTGAGGCTGGTAGCTCGGACTGATGGTCTTTCCTTCCGCTGAACACCAAGCTTACAGACATTTAATCCACAAACTAGATGGTGACATCAGTACGCTGAGAGCTGGTCGACCATCACGAGCCCACTTGCACATATTGTTGATATTGTTCCGTTTGGTGAATAAACGCTGACAGTTGAAATATCAACCTCGGCAAACAACTGAGAACACGTTCAACATTCGCTGTTTGATGACAACCCTCTATAGTGAATAGTACAATGAATTTCGCACACAGGTAGAGCTCCAAAATGTAGAGTTATCTCACCTGAGGAAAAAACAATCGTCTAAATTCCTCGATAACAATCACGCTGTTTCTGTAGTCGCGTACAGCACAAACATCAGTGTGGAATGTTTCACCCACACAAATTCAATTTGGGCCGCGCCTTGCAACAGTAACCAGATCGACAGGTGAATAGAAGTATTTACATGAAAGCATGACTTATGTAGAGAAACATTTATGAAAATGAAAATGGAATGCGATGCTACTGTCAAAATAACGATAGTTCACCGGCTTATCTCTTCGTCACATCCATATCATTCTAATCCTAACAGATACCCCCAAGCAAGACCGCGATACATAAGTTACAAAATTCGCGATTATGGGTGTATAAATACTAGGGGCAGGTTTAAAAACACGTTACAGAAGGACGATTATTAGCACATGCGACAAGAAAAGTGCCATAGTTGAACGTGTGATTTGGATGCATCCTCTCCCAGGATCCCTAAGTCCTTCAAGCATTCCACTGATCAGTGGATCGAATAATATATATATATATATATATATATATATATATATATATATAAGAGGGCATATTAAATAACACCGCATAAATCGAGGTAGTACGGTCGTCCGAAGAGGAGTGCGTTAAGCTCATGTTGGTTAGGTCATGTTTGACCAATGTAAATGTAACCGCTTCGAATACCAAAATTATCGCTTCTTCGACCAGATTATAAAGGTACAATCTGGCTAGCAGCTCGTCTCATCCCTGATTGACGTCGCGGGTAGTCGTGTTTCTATCGCGGTTTACAATCTGATGGTCTAACGATGCAACATATAAGTGCATTTGAATACTGTTATATCTGATGAATGGACCATACAAACCGTTTACAGTTGCACTGAGTACCGCTCAGATTCAGCAGTCTAGTTTAGAAAACGACGAATAGTGGAACTTAAGAATCCATTTGAGGTGCTCACAAAAAAAAACACTTCGAATCAGGAGTATAAAACAAGAAGGACAAAACGAAAAGACTGAAAAAGCCCCACCAATTGTCGGAGACATACCGACAAAAAGAGCCTGAAAAAAGACATACCAGAGTGACCTGCCATCCGGCATGATGGTTCCAGTTATTGTATTTGATAGTCTTCCTGAAAAATTAAATAACAGACAACCTAGCACGAGGCGAATATTAGATTGGCGGAGGAAACATTTAGTGAACAATCAAAATTTACAAAAACAGATTATAAAATTAAACAACGGGCACGTTTGTACAGGTTTGGCGTATCTTAACGAAACTCCAAGCAAGCCTGCTACATTCAGCGACTTCACGAGAAACAAATAATATCACTGTGATTGTGAAACCCGGGCGAAGTAGATTAAAGTCTCAACAGAACTTCTACTCACACGCCGCCACAGTATCACACCCAAAGATCACCTAAGGATTAGTAAGTTTTTTCAATAGTCTCACTGCCTCATATTTGTGCCACCAGTATACTTAAGTAACGGTGAACTTTGATCGATACTTTAAAAGTCATGCCTCCAAATATCAGTTTACAAACCGCCAGCCACCACAAGGAACTCTGGGTATACGAGAACCGATTACTACTGAGCACAAGCACAGATATGAATAGACGAGGGAACCGTGTAGACGAATGTCGTCGCCACTCTGCGACTGAAGTTCACCAGGACATTGGAAACAAGACCAGGATAAACGAGAGATACTCAGTAACAGACTTAATCGGATATAGGCAGAGCATCCTGTATCAAACAGTAGTTTAGGAAGAAAATGTTTCGTCTGTTAAATGTTAACCTTCTTAGTAATTCGTTACAACCAGCCCAAGCTGAGTTGATTTATGTTCAGCGAAAAAGGACACCCCTGGTTTTTCGGAGAAAAAAATGGTGCACGCCCTAGAACAACTGAACTCCTGCGTAATTAATAGTTTAGGATTAACTTACAGGAAAATCGCTTCAAAATCACAATACAACTTTAGGGAAAAATTAAAACTACCGTTAGGAGTAACAATGAAATAACCGGTTGGCACTCAATGGGAGCATATAGGGTGTCTTGAAGTTCTCAGAGTCAAGTACCACCAGAGGCTTTGCAGATATAGCATCAAAACGCTCGATAAGGCGAAAACTCGCGTTTTCGAAAAGAGAAAATAAACAAATGCCCGTGGTATGAAACTGTTTCGGTATTTACAATTTCACATACGATCAATGGACGACTCCAGGTATGTTAAACATAGAATAGGACATTCTGAACTCCTTACCGGCGTACTGATCATTCAGTAGACTATATATCTGTTTTCGTTTTGGCATGTGTATCTCATAGCCCAGACAGGCAGTAAATGCTGTCGCGACAGTCAAGTAAATAATGAACCGATGCTCCCACCATGTTCAAACAGTGCATGCTGGACAAACGTTACTTAAAGTCGTCCGAACTTTGGAAAGTCCACCGATTCAAGTAGGAGTAGGTCACTGATCGTATTCACCGGCGATGTTATAGGTTGCACACCTCTGACAATGTGAGCTAAAATTTGTTTAAGGTAGTATGCAATATCTTACGAGATGGACAGATGCCCAAGGATGAGAAGAAATGCCTTTTCCAGATCGACTGAATGCTTGGGTCAGCAATCGCGTAAACGAAGACAGCTAACCTGATAGTTAAGAGCTCATCCCCATCCAGTTACCTGGTGAGCAAGCGAATAAACGGCAACCTAACGGCTTCCGTCAGGAAAAACATTTGCACAGTTTCCCGAAACACACCGGTTGCGACAATGCGCCCTCGCTCCAAAAATCACCCGTTTTCCGGAAGTTATCCAATGACTTGCGTTATCAAGTCTGTTATGATCAAAGAAAAAACCGAACGCGAAGCTGGAGAGTAGGTAATGATTTATGATCCCAGTCAGGAAGTGAGATTTACTAGTATCAATGAGTGCATAGGCTTTCATAACCAACCCACTCAGACTGCAGAACGTATCGATCACCGATTACTAACGCACAATAGTAACAATATGTATAAGGGCTTGGCTGAAAGAAATTTCGAACCATGTGTAACAATGGGGGACCGCCCGCCACAAGGTATATATACTTTATTTTGACCGTCATTAGTGTGCGACACTCTTCGCACCGCTGAGTGAAGGCAGCACAGTGCAGCAAGTAGCCCGGCGAAGAATCAGGAATGTGATTACCAGATACAAAGTAACAAGATACTGTTCGGTTCTGTAGATCGGTTTATATCCGACAAGCATCACGACAGCTCTGAAACAATTTTGGACGGCCATTCACTTTGATTGGGATATAGTGAAACACCAACCGTGAACAGTGATATACCCATCCACCTGGCCAAGAGAGAACATCGAGTTGGCGACAGTTAAGCTTTTTAAGCCATTTACTACATGGCAGGTAACCGACCAAAGATCACCGGAATAAAATATGCAGTACAATCAAAGGTACCAGGTCATATGACCCAGTATTACACTGATTACTTCTGAAGCAGCGCTAAGCCACTAGCGTAACGCCCAAGATGAAATTAGACTAGCTGATGTTAATTGGTTACATAGTGTGAGTCTAAACAACTGGAACCTCCGGGTTGAGTTTACTAGACAAACGAGGAATGAGGTTGTCCAGTAGGGATCTTCATCGTTAGCGTTTAACTATCATCGAGTCGACGTAAACTAGTCGGCTAAGCTTCGGCCACTCAGGTTCTTCTCATTCAGCAATCGAGCCTTCGGGATGGCTTAAGTGGAGCGGGTACCTAAATACCTGCCAACTGCAAATACCTCATTATGTTTGAAAATTTGTGTCTCTGGCTAAACCAAAATAACTCCGATATTTGAAGAACATGTTCGGATTTATTCGAAAGATACTGTTTAAAGTGACCACAGACGTTCACTTAATCTGTAAATCGAGTCGATACTGATCTTCCGTTGTATCAAGTGATTTAATTTGCCCGAAAATGTTCTTGACAGAGAGTCACCAGAGCTGCCTTGTATAGTACAAATGAGTGGACCATGGCGAACATACTAGAAACAGGTCTTTAATTTGAAACAGTTCGTTCCCTTCAGAAGTTTGAACACCATTAGAACACGAAAACTGGTATTGACCCATCAGTACCAAATTTACAACATGAAACGGCTTTTTTTATATCGAACAGTGAAGGGTGGGTTGGGTGGATAGTCAATTGATGTGTTAGGAAAGGTCACTAAGTCCAGGGCAGGGTCAAGTTCACGAACAATTGTTTCTGAACACACAGGGCCGGTTTCAGTCGATTGATTGAGACAGCCTCAGCAAACCGCAAGAATCTTCAACCGGGATGACGTAATAAGATTCTGAATGCACAAGCCGGATCGATGACGTGACCAGGATGTGTCTTGCGATGGCGGACACTGGATGTTTGCGTGGTTCAACAACATTGCTGTTCTTCGGTAATGCTGAGTTCTGCACCTACTTAGGCAAGTGTTCCTTCACTCTGGAAATCAAACACCTCTCGGTTCTGCCTATGTAACTTTTTTTGCAGTTACATGTAAATTGGTAGATACAGTGTGAGGGGGCACCGACAGGTTGATCTCCTTTGATTGAAGGTACAGGCAAATTTTGGGTTCGAGCTAGTACACAAAGTTAGCTGCGTTGAATGTTCGTTTAATCGAATTAATCAGTCTTTGTGTTGTTTGATACACTATAATCGCCTTTAAAAGGCAATTCTATATAAACCTTCTTTCTTACAGTGACCACCGGTTCGGACGGCGGTTTCGGCCTACTGACACATTAATTGACTACCCACCCAACCCACCTCTAACTGTTCGATATAAAAAAAACCGTTCCATGTTATTGTAAATTTGGTACTGATGAGTCAATACGAAATGCTTGCATCTACCAGTTTTCGTGTTCTAATGGTGTTGTTCAAAGTTCTTTAATTTCCAGATGAGTCCGCAGCAGCTCAGTTTAGCAGAAAGAGCATCCCCGTGTTCAGCTCGAGGAATATTAAGAGAAAGAGTAGCAATCCTTATGAATATCAACCAGTTCAAAATTCATAGTTAAGAGATTACTAATTCTGACATCCATTTCGTTTTGTGTACATTATACAAAAGCACACTGTGGTGTAAATACTGTCCAGTGATGAGAGCACAGTTTTCGACAGATCTTGCGTAGATGGAAAATCCAACAGGGCTATTGAAACACGACGAATCAGCTATCGTTGCCCAAAGCGTGTTTCAAGCCGAACACATTGAAAATCGTTACCACTATTTAGTATATTCAACAACACAGCGTTGTGTATGAAACTCAAAACAAAACAACTTTTACACCACCCAAGAACAGTATAGGGAGGCCCCACGTATAGCAAACTAAGAGTTCTATTGTGTTGATTTATCTTTCTTAATATACAATTCTTTCCTCATTTTAACAAAACAGATATTTGGTATTCGGCCAATTAGGAAGTAAAGGTATCAGAACACGGTCATTTATGAGATAAACCTACGAATTTTCTAATTCAATGAAGTATCGGGAAGGAGTGAAGATTCCAACTGTCGCTGATCGAAAGAAGCTTACCTTCGACAAAAGATTGATCAATTCACAAGCCTCTCTTTAGATCAAAGCACGCACCAATCGCACCGACCTTCGTCAGTGAAAACAATGCAATTACGGTTGATTTCAACATCATATATGACAGAAGGTGGTAGTATCAATCGCAACGCTCCTTGGTTAATCAGAATTCCGAGAGTGAGGAAAACATCGTACCTGATTCTATCTTCTAGTCGCGGGTCACTCAGCTGATTCAGTTAGCAATTTAACTGGTGTGGTTCTAAGAAGGACCATGGTTTAAATGTTAGGTTCCCTTACCTTCATCTCAAAGGTGAGTAGCCAAACGCACTTATGTTGGAACTACGTCGTAACAGGTTGTAGCACAATCAGTTGACAGAAACATCGTTGAGTTCTTTTGTTCAAGTGATCAGTACTTCCTCAAGTGTAACGATTACATCTGAAAACTTGGCTTCATTAGTAAACGACAGATTATTGACCAAATATAGCAAGAAACTGCCCTCAGACGATGTGCCAGTAACAAACGCGTGGGCCAAGACATCGGGCGTTAAGTGGTAGAAAGAAACACAGTGAATGAAGCATAGCTGACTGGTTCACGTCAGCACGGTGAAAACAGAATGCTGAGCACGTTGACTTCAACAAAACAGCCCCCCGTGAATCACCGACCTGAACAACATAGATTCACGTTCAACAAGTAGTTACAACGCCTATCATTCAAGTACGGACATTGCACCGACAGTTTGACGTTCTTTCAGAAGACCGATATGAAAGATAACCACTTCATCTCTCCTGAGGTTAACCAGAGATTTAACTGAGTCCTCCTTGAAAACACCTGCACTGGCCTGAACATGAATTAATGAAAACGTATGTTTATTTGTGTTGTTCTTCTCGGTAAAAAGCGCTTGAAATGCATATTCCCATGTCCCCAGAGAACAACAAGTACACATCAACCGAGATGGTACATACAAGTATGAACCAAAGACGATAATGCAGGGTACAGAAAACTTCAAACTACGGGTGCAAAAAAGCTGAAAGAATAGATAAGAGAGAAGAAACGATTTTGCTGCGAGCAGGGCACGAATCGTTCTATTAGTCGGACAAGGAACAAGCCCTGGTTCCAAAACAGGGGCTCAACAATTCTTCATTCTAAAACAAAACGAAACGAGCAACTAACCAAACAATATTAGTCAACATACGAGCTGACTAAGGAAAAATAAAAACAACTAATGATAAAAAATGGGACGTGAAATTTCACTTAAAGGAACATTGGGGTAAACGCAAAGAATAATAAAAAGGATAGAATAAACTTAAAAATCCACAGCAACTTGCAGATGACAGATATTGAAAACGAGAAAAGGGACCATAGACAGAAAGAAATTCACGGTAGAATGACACTAGAAGCGAACGCACATAACAAAATATATCTCAAGAAGTACGCCCAAAGTGAGATTCAATCACATTCACCAAAGTTCGAGCAGGTGGTTGAAACGGGCGTCCAAAGCGCTGCTCGACCCATAATTGACGGTCACCCAGCGTTTCTGACCACGAACCTATGATGACAGAAAGATAATTTAGATTCCACCGGGGAAACTGCGGATGTTACAAGGTCCAAACCGGATCCAGTTGTCATGCATTATAAAGAATAAGAGGTATGAGTAGCATGTACGCCAAAGAGACACACGAATTATGATCATTGGCGTTAACAGATTGCCGATTTGGTGGACGTATACCCTGTTCCCCAAGTAATACCGACAAAATAACACGCTATAGCGGTCTCTGAGACCTTTGTGTTCGCTGATAACGTTAACACACATTGGTAATGACTGTATGATGAGATAATTGTCTACTATTGATCCTCCAGCCAGCTCTCGTACATTAGACTAATATATGTTTCAATTACGCTTGACAAGTCAGCCATCTTAGCATTCTCCTCGAACAGTTTCTCATTCGCGTACTTGTAACTGTTGATAATTATAAACTGGTTTAGCGAAATTACTATGCTGTACGTCAATATAGACTTCCATGTAGCATCAAACATTCCAAGCATCCTCCAACTTGTAACCCACACCCCCAAACTTACTGAAACACTTGTCAATTCATCAGTGTACCAGAACACCCTTGCTCATTTCGAATCGTTTAAAATGAGGCAGACTGGGCGTACAGCAAACAATCTGAATGTTCGGGCAACTATTACGCTCACTGATATTCATGTAAAGGCACGTGTAAAGGTTCACGCTAAAGGATAACGCGTTAGAATAGCCAGGAAATGTTGTCCATTCGATAACATGTCGCACAAATGACGATGAAACTTTTAAGGGTGATCAAGCAAAACCGCTTGATAGGACAGGGAAGTGCTACCTGTTCTGAGAAACACACCTTGAAGCCGATGAGGAAAAGTTGCGCGGAAGCAGTTAACGGACGATGTTGTAACCAGTGAGGTAGAATAAAATTATGGTAGAAGATTCCACGTCAATTGTTAACTCATTCAGTTTTTGTGAGACTACTGCGCAGCTTGCCTCTTTTGGCATAGTAAGCGCCCTAGCGGTTGGCACGATGAATCAAAACCGGAAACAATAGTGCTCGCCTAAAGAACGGTTGGCCAAGCGGAAATTTGTACGATTTCTAGCAATGAAAACTCAAGTGAGATTGTAATCCGGATAAAATGACCACCAAGTTCGACAACACAATAGGTAAAAAAACTGCATTAACTGTTTAAGATCATCACCCCTTCGAATTACCTAGAACGAGGAAAAAAGAATGATTTCCAAAGCCTTACCTGGAGTCCATGATCCAAGAATCTGAAATCACAGGCAATGGGGCACATGCTCGAAATCACTGTAAATCGGTGCTCAATGTACCCGTTTCCGTGCCTTTCTCTAAGAAACTTCATGGGTGTCCAAAACCCCCGGAAAGAGGTCTGTGATTCACGGAATTATGTGAACAGTATACTCTGTGTTGTGGGTAGGCGAACAGCAAGTGGCTTACAACTCCTATGACTAGTCGTTACACAACTAATAGGCCCAGCTTGCCTTTTAGGCCTGCTTCAGTCAACAGTCATGAAGCTGATTTGTACGTGATGTCCCAATAGATCTGAATTCGGGATATTTCAATCCTCGTATACCCACAAGGGCAGTCGATGGCTCACCAACCTAAATAAGGCCACATATGTCAACTTTTGCCTTCCAGCTCCTTCGAGCAGTACAATCAACAGCACCAATAGGATCTCATGTGAATGAACTACGTGAGACACACGCTGTAGAGGGGTAGGTCGATGAACTGCCAGCAGTGCTCAACTATGTTCAGTTGCACAGTCATGTGTCCATACAGAAACCGCCGAGTTGGTGGAACCGCGACTCCGCTGAAAAGAAAGATTACGTGATTCCTAGAAAACAGTGCAGATACCAGGGACGACAACTCGTGGTGATCTGCCAAAAATGATTTGGACAGTTATTGATCAACATGAGGTGACATTTGGTGAACGCCCCTACTGGTGGTAATTTCGTCTTCTTACTGACATTCGACGCAAACGTCCGGATCACTGTTGCTAAATCTTTTCCGCTGAATAGTCGCTTTTTCCGTCAGTGCACTTTAAAAAAGTAACCGTGTCACATAACTACTTACTGTAGGAACTGAGTCCTAGGTAACCAGCAACTGAGTGAATTATTAACCGCTCAAAACCATCCAGCCGAAGGGGATCCGGGAATTGACCATTTGCTGTCACGTATTCGCCAAGATTCAGTTCACTGAGCAAGGAAATGGTTGGAGTCCAACGCTTCTGATTCAGCCAGCAAGCGTCGTAGTCTCCTTGTGAAGGTGCGAATGCCGGAGAGCTGAACCAACTTCTCAACTCGGATTCCACACGATTTATCAAACAGAAATCTAACGGAGTAACAACACGTTTCGTACGTCTACTTTGACGTACATGGCCATGAGCGACGTTGACAGACCTGCAGAGTAAACCAAGGAATCGTGGTGGCAGACAGTCTCGTAATTTCGTATGGGTTGGCAACTGCGAAGGCGGAACTGTAAGCGAAGCTGTATGAGAATATTGGGAAAACAGAATAATGCAGCTAATGTTACTACGGTTTCCAATGAGTATCAGAAGAAACAAGTATGCAAACAACGAGGGTGGCGTAATTGAAGAAAAGGAATGGGAACTATTGCTTATGATTCAAAAACAAAGGATAACTGCAACAACTTCCTTTCTCTTCGTCTGCGAGACGGTAGCACCGTTCAACGTGAGGCTTACAGTGCATACCCAACTGCCTCACCATTTCCGTCACACTACCCCATGGTTGCCAAACAGCGATTGTCACGATAAGTCGAAAATTATCAAGACAATTAGCTACCCAAGCTGGCATATATGCAGCAACGAATGGGAAAAATAAGTGGATTTTTTTAAATAGGAAAGGAAATGAATTAAAAAGAAAAACAGCAAATCGCGTTACAAGAAGGCTCAAAATAGGAACGACATCTATTTTTAATCTCTGTCATATTGGACAATGTCTTCGAACGAGCCGACAGCAAACTACTGAAAAATTTTCGAGGTCAGAGACTTCATGTCCAGAATTTAAATCACACGTTGATCACTAAGCCACCGTTTTAAATTTAACCAGCGGCTTGCAAACAAGGCACGAAGTGGCCAACGGTGGATTGTGATTCGTGAGCCGTATCTAATTCAACGAAGCCTACGATATGGGACTATGTTAGATGGTTGACAAAGTCTGTCAGCCTAGAAGACGTGCTGAGAAACTGCAACATTGTTGACAGGATATCCCCATCACGCGCTGCCAATACATCGAAAATAAGGGTGATCGAAAACACATTTTAAGGACATTCTCTGTGATAAGTAGTTCGAGGGGTGCTTGGACCAGATTAAGTAAATTGATGGAAATAACAAGCCGGTTAAGCTTATTTATGGACAACTGGGCCAAACGAGAGAAATGACTCCAGTATAGTGTTAGCCAAGAGCGAAAAGGCTGTAGGTGCAAATAAAGGCTCGATCTAACAGAAATAGGCGAGACGACAAAGTGTAAACGTATGCCATCTTTCAGAAGGACATGTAAACAATATGACAGACTGCAAAAGGATAGACTTCTTCTGTTTAACAAAGAACCACTGACACATGTACAAACCATAGTAAGGCGATGCATACAAAATCACTCTGATTTTATCTAAGTGTAAAGTGAAAACGAAGACTGTTTGACTCTACCATCCAAGGTTAATCACTCTAAAAACCACTTTACTAGGATAATTCTGTGGTCCATTTCAATACACTTTCAAAATGAATTAACTCTTGTTAAACATTAAACCAGAGGAAAAAAATTGGTCCACCGTATGTCTGAAAAGTGGCAGCAACCGTCGGTACGACCGAAATATATTTATATGAAAAGTGAATATTATATTGCTTGGAATCACTCTCAGGAACTACCACTGGTACTGGTACTTTCGGTTTGCAGTGACACCTGTTGGTCAGGTTCCTATGTTACTTTCCTGCCATCAGTATGAAAAATACGAGATATTAACCGTCTGACCGTGAGGCATGACAGGAAATCAAACGTTTCCACCATGATGTGCATTCATAACCTACTATTGCAACGATGGCTCAGTTGCCATGACAGCGTCTGACTGCACTTGAATACCAGACGTACAAAGTTAAAAATTACTTTTCAGCTCTGTGTTGAACTATCGTAGTGGGATTTAAAAAAGTGTGACAAAGCGTACAAAAGTGTACGTCAGAAAGTACGCCATTTCAAATGAGGCGCTGTGGTAGAAATGGTTGTTTGCAGAGAAAGGAATGAACATCATCAACACCGACCGCAAAGTTCAGTGGGTCGTTTACTTATCGTGAACGCGGACCAAGCTAAGCACGAATATTTCAGTTTCGATTCGCCTACTTATAGTTATGAAGTAGTTCGACGAATAATGTAGTGATGGGTGGTCCATCGGGTTAAACGTTAGTGGACATTTTCAGCAATGAATGAATTGCAAATTCACGTTCTAACATATCGTATCGGCCCTTGTAATCGGTAGGCAGATCATGTCCTGACTTTCGCTTCTAATATTTACATTGCTTCACTATTAAACTTTTTTAATCCAATTAATCCTAACCTTTCAGTTCCTCGTGAAGGAGAAACAAACGGTAATTTGCCTTTTCACTGAATCTTTTATTTTATGGACGACAGGATGGTTTACTGCAACGCTGTGCACCGCAAGGTAATTTTGAACGGTCATTAGTTACAGTTTTCTCCCATAGCGCCGAGTGTTTACAAATGAGGTTTGTGTCGAACCCTTCTCCGCAGAACCCAGTGAAAATGCATCGACGACTGCCTACATAGAGAGGAGAGGTTGAAAAGGTACCCGAGAAGTTTGTCGCCATCCATAGCTAGAACAGATAGATCAAGACCGCTGTGTATACGGTTGCTAAGAAGCAAGTCTTTCTGAACCTACATTCCAACCATATCACAACTAACACGAATAAAAATTTATAGTCTGTCCTAACTTACATATATCCTGCGGCCGAATTGCGATAGCTACTTCCTAGTGGTTGCTCAGCGTGTTCGTAATCGTGGCCGATCAAACCCCTATGCCGCTCTCGTAATCTATCAGTTCGCTTGTAGTTGCGGCGGCGTCTACGTCGGAGGAAAAGATCGGTGCCCATGACGAAGAACAGCTGAACACATGTCTAAGTGAGTAGAGCATCCGAGCACGCAACCGACAATGGCAACAGAACGAACGAACGGTAACTCAGATTCGCCAACTGCAAAACACATCGTGGAAACAGGTCACGTTGCTGACTCCGGCAACGTATCACTGTTATCAATCGGAATCCTAAATTGTTCATGTTCTCCAAAACAATGTTAATCAATACTCGCCGTCTGGCTTTGTGTGCGTATAAACTGTTGACTCAGGTAGTTTGTATGCACTGGAACTGATAATAGTCCTCCCTTCATGTATGGTTTAATCGACAGCCAATTCTGTTGCTGTGTTTTACCCGCATGTCTTCTATGTTTTAATGTTTTACGTGTGTGACTGAACAGATTGAACGAAATGTTAAAATCTAGCGATGAATGTCTTCTATTGATGAACTGAATCAAAGGAACTCGGAGATTTTGCAAGTTCGAAGAATACCGAATATTCGGTGGAAAAGCGATAAGTTCAAGAGAACACAGTGAATATGTGACCAGTTGTCCAAAGGGTGATGGTGTTCATCAAAATTCCTCAGTGGGTAGTAAGCTATCTGTTAACAACAATTGTCAAACAAGAAGGTATTCGGAAAAGCAGATGCACATTGTATGTGACGGCCCTAATAACTAATGCCGGTGAACAGCTTATCGATTAAGGACAGAATTCGTGAAAGTAACACCTTGTCCAGAAAGAAGAACAACCGCTTTCTCCAAATCATAAATAAGCGGAACACAGTAAAACTCGTCAAAGTCATCAGTGCAAGCAGAGTCATTCCTCATCGGTTGGGACGCTTAGTAAAGATGTAAAATGGAAATTGTCTGTGAGTAATAAACCTCCACAGGGCTCCCAAAATGAGAAAACCCTTTAAAAATGACACCTGGTAAGCACTACGAAGATGGCGACATCGGTCGTGTGCGACAGAACTGTGCAAACTAGAGAAAGTACAATTCACAAACTCTGAAAACTGTAAATCAAATGACATTACACCGATGAACATATAAAACAGGGAGCATGCAACGCAAGGTCAAAAGCTGAGATGTACTAGGGTTAGAAGAATATTTAGCATCGATCTCAGTCAATCCAAGAACAGGAAATTTAAAAGAGATCCGACTGTATCAGAATTCCCTTGCCGCACACACTCAACACCAAATCCAATAACGAATATGTGAAATCTGTTAGTTTACAATTATGATCCCTTGAATTGAGAGACGTTAACCGTCGTCATACTCCCGACATTCGAGATCTGACGAAGCAAGTACAGAACGGAGCAGATATTTGATAATGAAGGTCAAGTGAGTCTATTTTCCCAGAAGCTAGGGCACACGGACCAGTGTGGTTGATCAGCGTACTAAAGGTTTAAAATATTGTCTGTCATGAGGAATGCTTGTTGACAATGGCAAAAGCGAGCGATGATTTGGCAAATATAAATGAAGTGTAGTCAGTAGGTTGGTGTAATATTCAGCAGTAGGGACTTCCAACTGTACTAAGAATCGAACTTGGGGTCTAACCTACTGCGTAAATAAGAAGAAGGCCCCGGACTAATTACAATAAGCAGTTGTCACTGGCTGACGTCAGATGCAAATGGAATGTCACAAGCTGTAATTTAATTGGCTGAATACAGAAGAAAGAAGTTGCGAATAAGTAATGAGAGTTCGGGGATTAGGGTTATTTCAAAACTGAACAATACCCACACTTGATCGCAGCCTTCGCATACAGATGATCGTTTTGGCTAGTCCACTTCGAAAGGAAGCACTAGACTGGAATTTCGCGCTTATCCCAGCTCATCAGTAATATATATCTTTGTCCGGATCGGAGTTTGCAACTTGGAGAGAATTCCCAGTCGAGGAGCCATCGATTGGAGTTAACAGGACAGTTCCTGTGTCTCTTCTCTCGAGGAGATCAAGCAATCAGAGCATTACTCACAAGCGAATGTGGCTCAGCGTTTTACACATGACGATTCAGTTGTGCCTAATGTGAGGTCAGTGGCGCAGTGGTCAACATAATTGCCTAATGAAAGCGTAGCGGGAGTTCTAGTCTCGGCCGTAGTGAGGATATGCACTACTGACGAGCTCTAACAAGAGTGAAACTCGGGTTTAGTGCTACTTTTCGAAAGGGACGATTGAAAAGTCTATGGGAACGCGATAGTTGCAATCAACTGCGGGTGATATTCAATGTATATGAAGAACCGAAATTCCTTACTACTCATCAGCACGGGGGTCAGAGTGCAAACTTCGATTCAGACGAGGATGTACATTACTGATGAGCTCCAATAAGAGCGAAACTAGAGTCTGGTGTTTCCTTTCGAAGTGAGCTAGCCGAAACATTTATCTGAATGGCAAGGCTGCGATCACGTTTAAGCAGTGTTCAATTTTGAAAGTTGCGAACAGTGAGGGTTAAAACAACGAAATCGACGTTGGACTGATCGGCTGCGGGATTACTCCTCCATATCTTCTAAGCAGCAGCCTTAGTGAGTCAGACAGTCAGTAGTTAGGAGTGTTAGCACAGTGGACGACCAGTCGGGTTCAGCAAGGCGATGCCGTTGTGGTGTAGCCAAGCTGACTGTTAAACAAATGATTAGGTGGAGAAATGAAGGCCTAAAAGAAGCTATTGTGCGGATAGTGCTTGTTTGTCTCCAAAGTGTAGTTGCTCCAATTTTGAACGGATAAGCTCAACCAAAGGGTTTTTAAGTCGTAAGTTCCAATCCTACCCTCGCTTACATCCTTAAACAATAAGTTACATTTTCACATAGATGTATCACAACAGTTTGCCACTGTCGACCAATGACATCCTATTATCGGCAGAGACGACGGCAGTATGCCAGACATGAGTACTGACATAGCATCACAACCAACGCTGAACAAAATATTAACTACTAGGCGGAACGAAACACTAGTGTTGCAAATCGAAACGGATATACAATTCGAATGCGGATGTGAACTCGGATTTGAAAGGTGCTTTTAAAATGTACATCTACATTGGAAAAGTATTCGTACAGACTAAATGAAGACGGTAAGGATTAGATTTCCATTCCAGAACATCCAGGAAACAGCCGAGATTTTTCAAAAGGCAAACAAATGAACAGAATACCTGACACAAACTGACTGTCATATGCAGTATCTCCTTGTTCCATCGAACTGACCCCTGGATGAATGTTCGGTTTCCCTCTGCGATAACCACGTTTGGGATGTTTCTGCTGATGTTTGCTTGAAGGTATAGTGTGACTCGTTGGTTTTCGATGTCGAGATACGTCTATACTTGGATGGAACTCCTCATCAGAGCTGGTGGCCGCATCCGAATCGCTTGAACTCGACTCATTCTCAATTGCTTGCCGCGCCTGTGATCGGCGCAACGAGTTCAATAGCCTAGCCTGTTCGACTTCGGACAGACTAATGAACACATCCCACACGGCGCGAATTCTATTAACGGAAGAATAGAGACAAAAGGTAGGAGATTGTGTGAAGTTTAATGAAACGCTTGTGAGTTTAATGGACATGGATAATACCTGTATCGAAGCTGATCGAGTAGTTACTATTAAATTGCATTCTCGACCGGAAGCCGTGGATTCGAGTTTTCACCTTATTCTAAGTGCACGTGTCGGCGAGGTTAATGCACGGAAGATCATTCCACAAGCCGGAGTCGTCATTTGTGAACAGCCTTAAAAGTAGTTACATTAATTCCGATCAAGCAATCCTCGTTGCCAAGGCATGACAATCAGATTGAGAACAGGAATTTCATGTGATTCGCTGTCCTGTCATACATTGATCAATTACCTTCATGAGAAAACACTTTAGATTCTAACTAGCGGGTACGAGGTTCAAGGTATACGAAGACGAATCGTTAACTTTAGTCTCATATACCGCGCGCACTTGATAGATGCTAGCAGAATGAACGAAAGAAACGAATTGTGAATCAGTTAGAAACCGATATCAATCAATCACAGTACAATCGAAGGGTCATCAATAGAGTACAAATTTGTATACCTGTTACCGTGACCCACAAAAACAAGTGGAAAATAAGTAATCGTTTGAATAATTTTACTACTAAGCAATCCGAAGGTTCTCGGTGACTGGACACGCGCAGCAATGTGTAAGGTCTCGTTGGTTAGATGTATGGAAAACTACCAGTTATGGCCTATCAAATTACACCGAAACAGCAAAATAAGTACATTCTCATACTCATTTTTCACGTGCACTCACTATTCATCCTGTTTCTATTCACTTGCAAATGCACTGCAACATCCACAACCACAAATCATGCTAACATGACAAAAACAAACCAAGAATGCAGCGCTGCCCTTAGAATCCATGGTATTTTAACCCCAAACGTTGCCACATCTACACATTTACGCAGACAGAAAAATCAGTAGGACCACCTCATAGACTGTAAGACAACAGGATAGCAGAATCTACAATAACCTTCGATATGCGAACAAAAAAAACAAATAGTGTTTCCGTTGGATCGAATATCAAGAGAGGTTGTCTCAATCACTGACTCGTGTCGTGTCGTTTCTAACCTTTCTGATATAAGCTCTAAGCCGTATTATACTGATACAGAGCTGCCTCGCATAAATTCCACTTCATATGTGCCGTTTATCATTTTTGTAGCCTCTTTTCCAAACTGTATAGCTCTCTTTGTGCTTCTGTGTTCCGAAAGTCTCAGAAGTGCACTGATTAACAAAATATGCATGTATTCTATAAAATAGATAAACATTTCAATACGTTTTCAATAACAGACATCTTGAATATTAGATTACGTACGAGGTCACAGTAATAGTTTGTCCCAAAGTAAAAATGGTCGAAGCTTCTACAACTTTCAAAGAAAACGAACACTGACAAGCAGCAACGTCTAACCGATACAGATCAGACATGAATGACGCATAACAGTTGCTCTGGTATTATCAACAAATATGGTCAAACCTTTTGATGTCTGTGATCTGGATGATCTTAGCTAAATACCGGCCATATTTAGTAGGAATACTAAGCTTGCTCGAAGTTCTTCGAATAGAATGGACGAATAAAGGCCCGTGTACAAGGTAAAGCAAAGCATGATAACTGAATGGGCCGAGGTAGCCAAGAAGTCACAGATCAGTGTATAAAAAAGTGTGTACAGGAAGACTGGCTGTTAAAACTTTCGTTTAGAAAGGAGTTAGGAATGCATTATCGTTACTGACTTGAAACAAAGAAAACGACAGAAAAGGAGAGTCCGTTTCGTGCACAGAAATGAGGACCGTGAAGATGTAGGACATCAACAGATAAAGAAATAGCGGTAGGGCGTGGACTGGCTGTGAAAGCCTTTTTCCATCAATACATCGAACAGCTCTGCGATTTGGTGGACAACAGTAGTAAATGCATCAAGTGAAGACGCACACAGGCCTGATGTATCCAGAATACCTCATCAATAAACCGCTCGTTTGTTGTTGGTTGAAGGATCATCGCCACATAGTGAAGAAAGCGATCGTTCAAGTGTCCAACAGAGATATTGACAGAACTAAGAGCAGAACGCGTCCCGTGGACGCAGCTGAGTGGGTCTTCAATGCTGCATTCATATGTGGGCAATATTAAACACAACAGGAGGCATGGAATGTCAAGGCCAAACAAGTGAACCAACGCAAACGTTTGGTCTGTATTAAAATATGGTTGTTATTCAATAAGCTGATTAGTGTTTAATTAACTGCTAATGCCAAATTTACGACGAGGAAATGGTGTAAATCTTATGACTGACATACATTCTTTTTAAATGAGGTAACGCCAAAATACTGAAACACACACTCACTGTCAAGCACGGTTAGGCCAATATGTTTATTAACGAATGGTGTGTCAGCTCGACGTGCCAAATACGAGTACGGTGCAAAATCACTGAATAAAATCGTATCAGCATGAAAGCATAGTTTAGTGAAAAGTGAAAGTAAGCCTAGTAACAAAAATCCTGCTGCTCGTCCTTAATGATGAATCCAGTCAACTGGTATTCGTAACACCTATTGCTGTGTAAAATTTTCAGCGAATAGATACACCTACTTCACTGATCAGCGCAGTTGATTTTGGGTGTGTGGAATAACGCGACTAGAAAGAGAGCAACAGGGCTTAAAAAAGGAACTACAAAACTCCGAAGGCGTAAAAATGGCTTAGAATGTGTGTTACGAAATTTGTAAAGAGGCGACACAGCTCGGAATTCATGCGACAAGGCTTGCATGAGAGATCCGGCAAACCTCCGATATTATAGGATCTACAAGTAAGAGCTCGAAAACATTGGACTGGTCTACTGGCCAGTGAACGAGAGTGCAGTTAAGGGATAAATTTAGTTGGCTGAGCTGGAGACACGGTTAATGAGCAGATATTGAAACACTAACCATTGTCTTTTTTGGTGTGTCTAACAGAACCAAACGCTGGTATAAGTCGAACAATGTTTTGCATATCACTGCGTTAACACCAAATACAACCACCAGTGCCTACCGTCTGACATCAGATGAAGCCGATCGTCGAAGTATGTAACCAAATCTAACCCTGAACAATGCTGAATATCCTTCGCAATTTCAGGTTGATCAGACAGTTGTGTGAAAACCCGGCAACTTGTGGGATTACAAGCGTCATTATGTTATTTGAAGCACTCACTCTACAACATAGGAATAACCTCAGACTAGTCACAATGTCAAGCTGAAGAGGAAAAGTCAATAACTTAGCGGATGCCAGTTCGTCATGAACTACAACGCATTACTATGTCCAAGAATCTTTCTAACCAGTGGTATGTGTGGGTGGGTGTGCCATTTTCACGTATATTGTGTTGCATTTAACTTAAAAATGATGCGTCGGAAGTGAGCATGTCCACCAAGTTTTTTAATTTGGATGTGATTTCGGATATATTTGGACAGCTAGACCGAGTATGTGGGAAAAGTACCAACACCAACAAGTTTAGAGAATAAGATAGAATCTTGTACATAAGTGTATGATAGAAAAGTGGTCTGGCACAAACTGAAAGTTTAGACGTATGAAACAGAAGAAAAAATTATGAAGCGGTTGAACAACGGTAAAGCAGGAGTTGGAGTTACACAGCATAAGAGATGCCTCCGCACGCCGACAATCACCGTGTTGGCTTTCTATAGGATCCAAGTTGTTGACAATCTAATAATATCTTCCTTTGTATATGTTTAAGTTTTCAACTGAGCAAGCTACAAACATGTAAGGTACAAGCACCTTACAGATTGCAGTGAAAAATCGCGCACTACGAAAATGAACAAACTGTTTTCCTCCCGTATTTTGCAAGTCGCCTGAAACCTTGTTAAACGCTAGGTCGCCATCGAGTGCAATACGGTCAGGTTATTCAAGCATACAAAGTGTTCAGGTAAACGGGACTCCACGTGAAACCACGTGACAGAACACAGAAAAAGTCATCTGAAACCAGAGGCGATGACTCAGATAAGCCAATGGTGCTTGCAGTTGAATTGTGGCAAGGTTGTGGCTATATTGTGAACACACGCGCCACCGCAAACTTCACTATTTTCTCAAATATGCAGAACGAAGAAGTACTCGTGGGATTGTAATACAGTTCGGATTCTGGATTATAAAATATGTTGCTCACGTGACCTCCAGGTGTGGCTTTGCAGATCAGGTGACCGAGTGCATGTGCCGTGGATGCACGTTGGTATCTGGTGTTACCAACGGGTAGGGAAAGAAGAGGTTAAGAAGCTGTTATTTGATACTGAGTGTCAAACGAGTGCTTCGGTTCTATCCTTGCGTTTACACAGACTTAGATAGCTAGGCCATGTACTAAGGAAGTCAGCTAGTCATCTGCCATACTCAGCAATCTTTGCCGACTCTAAGGATGACTGATGTAAGCTGCCTGTTGGACAGCTGACGATCTGGCGTAAAGAAATGAAGTCATTCACCAAGAGGTTAGACACCGTAGGTAAGGTTTGACACCCGGGCTGGGCCCCGCACGACTAACAGAGCCG
>LUCH01004823.1:0-33750 GCA_013368495.1 Paragonimus heterotremus
CGATCACCACCTCCAAATTCAAAACACGTAACGTGTGCATATGTCCAGGCTGATCAAATATCCTGTCATTACAACTGTGCAGCTGACAGCATCATCAGAGTTGAAGCTGAGGAATACGGCCCTACGTCCCTCACGCACACCGCACCTCACTTAGTCGCCTGAGCCCAGAAACCAGAATGCATGCTAGGTCACGCAGAATGAATAATTATAATGACAATCTGAGTGTTCTAGCTGGAGGAAGATGTAGTGTGTAAACGGACTGACTGATATTAGGATACTTTAATGGAGGAGTGGCCTGGGTTGCGAACTAACTTTTGGCTCGTGGCTCGCTGAGTGTGTTTCTCTATCACGAATATCCGTCACCAGTTTTAGAAAAGGATTAAATGACATGTGAAACGATGGCCCAATCACCACTATTAATACTCTGTACAGTGCTAATCAGCGTCACCCTTATCCAGGCTTGTAACCAACCTACATCAAATGTCGTTAGTAAAGATTACTGAACGCTTAAAGCGAAATGAACTTTGCGGCTAAGCGGGATACGAGAATGCCTATCATTTTTGACAGAATCCAAATTTGTCTGTAACGACGGATGCAGAGGAGAGCTTCATTATACTCGTGAATCTATCAGTGGTTGTATGTGCTTCCAGCCGTGGTTGATTAAAATTATTTTTATTCTGTCCGACCAGTCAAAGAAGTCAAGTTCGTGGCAGGTGGAAGGTTCCGTGCATCTAAAAGTCATTTTAAGTTGGAGTGCAACCCATCATTTTGACCAACCAAATGATCTTACCGGAAGTATCAGTGACTTGCCGTTTAATAACCTCATTTCTGAACTAATTGATTCAACTTCAAGTAGGTCACAAAATCAATGCGCCTGTGATTTTACTTACCAGCCGGAGTCGAACTAGAATACCGTTGATATCGATCATCCCATCCGTCGTTCTTGTGCTGACGTCCAAGTTGCCGATGCAACGACTGCTGTAGCTTGTTAAATTACGTACTCTTGGTGGAATTCCCTGCCACCTTGAATCCCTGTCGGACAAAAAACATGCAGCATACTATAAACCGTGAAGATTCACTGAAACCTGTTTGTGTGACTCTCCCATACGCCGCTACGTAATCTCTGGCTCGGTTACTAAAACAACCAGATTGAGTTAACCCAGCTAGGATAAATACGTGGGCGGCGAATACCAAAACGCACGTACATTTAGAATGCTTTAACATAATGAAGAACTAAATGGAGACACTTCTAATGTTATTCACTGGAACCTCATTATTTCGCTTGAGTTCGAATTTGTTGTTTTACAGTAGTGGATGTGTTTGTGGCTACTAATATGTTGACAGTGGTAAATTCTAAGTTCACAAATCGTGGGGTTTTCCTTCTGATTGAATAAAGAGGAATCAGTTACAATTGGCTGGCTACCATATCTATCAGAATACGAAGGTTGCGATCAAATGCGGGTGATGTTCAATTTGACAACAGGTATATGGTTCGGTTTAGTTCCTCAACTTTAGTTTCACAGAACAGCAAACATGGGCTTGTGTTAACGATTATGTAACAGAAACATCACATACTGCATCATGGTAGACAGGACGACTGTAGTTTGACACACGTCACCAACACATCGCACTATCGATCGCTCTACCACCGAAGTGATCGATCGATAGCGTTGAGACTGCCAAAAACAGAACAAGTTCAATACAAACACGGGTGAATCAAAGGTTTCCATGCTTGTCGTCAACACTTTAGAGATCTGTTCTCTGCAAAATAAAATAGTTTATGAGTAGCAACAAAATGTAACAATAAAAAACAACAGATATTCATGTGCAACTTATCAATTTAAGGGACGTCCTTTGCTGTTAGATCATACTAAAGATTCTTGCACTTTAATCCGGTAAATTTCGGAGTATGTAACTCAATTGACATTCAACATTTTTGTTAAGAATAATTAGTGTTCTGTCCAGCACGCCGCCGATGAAACAAAAGTACATCTGCACAACTGGCATGGTAACCGGGACCTCTGCAGGCAATATCGTTTTCACCGTCACTTCGGAAGTCATTCTGTTCTCGGAAGCGCTACTTTTTCAGGAGCTAAGTGAGGGATTAAAGAAATGACGTTCTGTCGTTGACCTGTCCAGGGAACATGACGGATGGGGTAATGTTTCGGTAGCATACAGGAACAATGTTTCAAAATTGTTTTTGTGACCCGCAGACTGGCACTATTATGCCGAAGATATAGGACCTCATCCACTTATCAACATCGGTTGTTGAGTTAGAATTTATTGGCGCAACACCTCTACACGACTGCAGCAAACTTCCAAACATGATTCATGGTATTTTCCACGTCACGCCTGAGTACTTTTTGTCGGTCGTCTCTTCCCAAGTCATTGTTTAAATTTTCTTCCATTGTGATACAAAATTTACTTTCCCTTTAAAAAAGAAAGGTTGCAGAAAAAGCTTATTTTTATACCAGCAGTAGCGAAACATGTTTTTCTTTAAAGTCTGCTCACTTAATGAGATATTCATGAAAGTGCCCTTCCGTCCCTGTTTTGCATTCTAGTGTCGTCACACGATGTAATGCGAAACATCAGATTCTTCCGCTAAATCTACACAAATTCTTCTAGAAACAGCTTTGGCCAAATGTTTTACGGCGTCATTTATACGATTTGGAGTCGCTGACTGCGTAAACCGTAACAGAGAAGAAGGTTACCACATTTTTCAGGTCTGTTTTTTCCTTTTGTTACGTCCACGTTAAACTTTGCATGCTTGTTTTAATCAACCTTAATCACCCAAAACCTAAGTTTTAACTCATGAAGAGTCAGACTGTAAAAGTCACATTTCTCCATATCAGTCTGTAAAGATGACAATGCAAGAAAGGTTTCACGAAACTTTCAAAATATACACCAGTTCTATGCAAGCAGAATGACAGATAACAGATTCAGCTAATGTTTCGCGGCAAAGCATTCTGGTGTAGCAAATTTAGCTATACAAAAGGCAGACTCAAAAAACTCTTTAGCACGAGAGCAAATATTCATGTCACGTCCAATCGCTGTTCGGTAAAACTCTGAAGCTGCTTTGTCAAACCGTTGCCTGCTGGAACATAACATTCGGATGAAAAATTCTAAGCATCCAGATAAATGAAAATAATTTTGTTTTCTTAGGAATCAGGTACCTCGAACCATTCCATCTGATTAGCATTGGCTATCAATAATTACCTGAACAAACAGTAAATTACTGTTTGGAAAATTCACAATCCTATCATGGCTGTGAGGTGAAAACCAAACTTCATTTGGTTTGTTGAAACTCGTTTTGTGTATTTTTGGATCGGTCTATGTGCTAGTGTTATTCCGACTAACAGAACACGTTCATTGTCAAACGAGACAGCCATGATCATTCAGAAATCAGCCGAAAAACTTCATCAAAACTTGGTCGACCTACTCAGCTTCTGTAGGAGTAGCAGTGAAACAAGTCGTCAGGTTAGTTGTGCTGATCCTGATGTAACGACGTGGTGAACGGTAGTTCTCCATATTATCACAGGAACTCATCATTACGTCCCATGAGACCAAAGAGAGTTGGATAGTGGAACAACAAAAACATTCATAAGACAAGTTGTAGACATAAATATCAAGAGGAGTAAATGGAGTTCACATTGTTGATGGGTAATTGGAGATTACGTCTGGGGCTCGAAATTAATTTAAGGTGTGGATCAATGTGAAAATGATTTGTTGCTGCTTCTATCCTTATTATCACGTGTAGTACGTACCCGCAAAACAGCCACCCGTAGATGTGATTCACTCGTTGAGTACAATAATTAAAAAACGAATATCTGATTTGTCCATTGATCTCAAACGTTAAGGAAGAACAGTGTGATTAGTGTAAGCTACAGGCAAGTGAATTTCATCACCACTCAGACAATATACCACTGATATCTCAGTTCATGATGCTTTCTATCCTCAGATTACGGATCGGCCCGTTCCGTAGTGAGGTGGTGTGGGCTATAGATAAATAACTACAGCATAATACTAACTACCTATAACAAAAGAAGGATACACAGTTGAGTATTAATGTGTATAATGCGGAGAGGCATAAACGAGGAAATGAGCAGTAATAGATAAACCAGGGGACTCACGTATGATACAAAATAATGTCCCGGTTGACGAAGGTGTGGGATAACAACATCCAGGTGTACACTGTGTGTCGGCAGCGTTGTAGGGAAAGGATCACGTGGATATGATGTGGAGCTGAACAGTTGTGGTGTAGCTCGTGTCCGCTGGCTTTGCGCATTGCTGACTTGTTCACCGTCCGAGACGTGGCGTCAGAAGTTGTGTTGTGTACCTGCGAGTTAAGTCGCCTTCATTTGTGGGCGTCGCATGCCTGCAAGTCAACGTGAGTGGAGTTAGCTCAGTCGATGGGTGCGTGTGTGAGTGTATGTGGCCTTGGCACTCGCAGTGTTAAGGGAAAAGGGCTCACTGTCCGTTGGATGAGTGAAGGCGGAAACGCCTAGCGGAGCCTGCGAGTGCAGAGTGAATCGGGACTGCCGAATCACACGCTGGTCTGTGGAGGGCGTGGTCTGTGTCTGTGACCTTGAGAATAGGCCAGGGATGGGCGTGTGAACGAGACAGTTAACGTGTGGTCTTCTGACGGGATGTGAGGCGAATGGCTGGTTGGGATTGAGCCATCCGGTTTGGCGTGGGGTACAGAACCGTTAGAAGCCAAATGTTTGAGACTTTGTGTGCGGTCTTGTCAAAACATCCCTGCGTAGTTGCCTCAGTATATGCTAACACTTCATACCCACCGCAAACGGTGATTCCTTGATCAAGGTCCGCACTATCTTGATCTTCGGTTATAGTTATGCAGTAGTATGCCGTCCGACTATACGTCTTGAAAGAGCGCGAACTGAGTCGGTTGTTATATTGAGGGCAGGAGACAGCCGGAATCAGAACACTATGTCAGAGTGCAGGAACGAGTATCCAACTGCGATTCACTCCGCCGACTATCAGGGAGCATTCTGAACAGTTCGTCGAATCCTCCTCTGTTGACATTGTCGAAAGCAACTGTTAACAACAAAAACACACGTACGGTAGACATCTTTACCCGCAGAATTTGTTTCTGAAGTTGATGAGGGAAGAATATCCTGCAGCTTATCTGTCCCTCATTCGCAAAACAGCATTGCTACTAGGATCGCATACGATTAGCGATTAAGTGAGTTTACTGAGAAACGCATGGATAAGTTTTTCAACTAAATTCATTGGGGACAGTCCGCATCAGTTGCCCCACTGAATAGAGCTCCTTTTGTTATTTCGGACTGTAATCAGACACGTCATCACGTGTCTTAAGGAATTTTTTTGTTTACTCATCATTGGCAGAACAGCTCGTGAGGATGGTCAGTGAGTGCTGAATTCTCACAAACCTCCTTTATTTCATACAGTCTGCTATCGTCTCCTACGTGGATATTCGAAAACTTCTCGGCACTCTTCGATTAAGAATAGGTCATTCGGTTGTTTCATGATAAGAAGATTGTAAATTTTTAAACGGTTTTTAAAAAGCTCCTTTTTCGTTAAGGCAATTCCTTACAATATTCATCATAGTTTTCTATCTATTTCTCTCGCTTGGCGGTCACAGATTCAGGTTTTGTGAGCATGGATGCAAGAACTTTTCGATGCCGTCATATATGCTGCTACTTGTAGTGGTCAAGATGAGTTACTGAACAGGTTAGGTAAATGCGAGTATAACTCACTAAGCTAGCGGTGATAACAGGATAAACGAATGAGACAAAAATAGTTACAAAGTTCCAACAAGTTATGTAATCAAAAGGGTTTGACTCACATAAAATTGTTCACAAGTGTTCGAGATGACCACCACAATATTCCAAATTACCAGTATCCGGAAGTGGGTGATATCACAGAGCTGCCATGGACTGCTGAAGTGCGATCCGGGATGCGACGATGTTCGTGGTACAACGGAGCTAAAAAATTGGATGATAGATCCGTGTAGTATCGTCAAACGATTGCACAACGAAGAGAAGAGCAGACCGACGTGCACAAAATTTGTATTGTATTGCAAGGTCACTTGTATCAATTTGAACAACATGTAAAGATGATACAAAAGGTTGTTGTACAGAAATGAAACATCGTTTGCAAACAAAAGTAAGGAAATCTCTACATACTGTCAGGAACAAACTGTTGTAGTGGCCAAATGATAAAAATAACCAAAATATGGTGGTATCAAAGAAGAGTCGTAGCGGTTATGGATAAGCCCAAAGATATATGTACAAATTAAGCAGGAGATGTATGGGTAAAATATGAACGACTCACTGATAAGTCAAAGTCCGTTAGTTTGAACAGACCACTACCAGAGAGGAGGACAGCGCCAGAGATGAGATTCGTTGGACGACCGATAGATTAATTCCGATGACAGATAAATGAGAAAATTTTGCCACACTAGCCGGTTGATTCAGTTAACTCCCAATTCTCCAAAAATCTGTTTCTTGGCGGTACTGGATGCAGAGAGAACGCAAGGCTCGCGAACCGAGAAGTGTGAGTGAGTTGTATTTACTGGCTATTGATTGGGTCGATTAAGTTGGTTTAAATGTTGGCTGTACATGAGAAGTTGAGGCAAGTGAAACGTGTGAATAGTAATCAGAATTATGAAATAGGAAATAGCGTACAAAACGTTACACTGTCTTGGTAAAGTACTGACCGGCAGACATTTGTGCGCCGTCCTGCGGTTCACTGAACATCACCTTCACATTTCTGAACGTTGTGATTGCCACGCTGATGAGGTCCGTTGTGTAATTTATCATGGCCAGTTGGTTTATTTTGATGACTGACTCTAGTTCCATGATTGTCTTCTTAAAACTTAAAGTTCAGCATTTCTCTTAAAAAATGTAGTCATGGCAACCTTATCATTTGCACTGCGGATAATTTTTCATTTTTTAGACTATGGAATGTGAACAATACCATGGGCTATGCTTGACAGAATCCATGATCTGATAATGCAGTGTTGATATTTTGCACCCTTATGCTTTTAGTGATGTATGCCCTCATGCTCTAGGTGAAGTCATTACAAACCAAGTAGTCTCTGTTGTTGCCAGCAATAGTAAAACTCCGCCTGCTGCAGACTTGACTCAGATTTGACTCTTCTGAGACGGCGTTGTCCAATTGGTATCACTGGTGACATCTAGAGTGGTTAAAAGATTGATATTTTTGAGGTAGGGAATATGTTTGTTGTGCACACAACATGCACAGAGTTTAAACAGCTGTGAATTGTCCAAGTGACCAGTGAATTTGAACTAGGTGTTATGATCAAATTCCACTTGATTGTTGAAATCCTCAAGCAAGAACCCGTGCTATGTGCTTGGTACCCTTCTGATAATGATACTGTTAGTTCCATAAACCTGATCTTTGGTTTCATTGATGAGCAGGGAATGAGATCGCAGACACTGAGTATGTTCAGTGAACCTGATGAAATCGACAAGAGAGCTACTACTGTGTACACTAGTAGCGGTTTGATTGAGGACAATGGGGCGCTTCTGGTTGTAATGCCGACTTCATACTTATTGTCAGTTTCATAAGAAGGTACAGTGTTACTTTTTGGGACCGTCATTCGTACAACATCATGCGCTCCGTAAATCAAGTGTGTTAATGTTTCCTCTCTCGTGTTCTTGGTCAACAGAAGCTGTCTTCTTGATGTTCAGGCCCTAGAGAATAAGTTAGAGGCTGTTTGCCTATTGAATAGAGTACACCAGCGGACGTCGACAAGCCCACCCCGACAATTGCGGAAGGTTAAAGGAAGTTACCTCCTCCTGGGGTTTGTGTTTATTTGTGCACAACACGTCGTCTTTCTATCGTGATCATTCAAGCTATCTCCACTTCTGCTTTAATATTTGTTCCTCTTGAGAAATAATCCTCGTTCCTGCCGACAGATTTTCTTCCCAGGGCCTCGAAGAGCTTCATAAGAAAAAAAGAAGGTTCTTATGAAACGAATGATCATACATCAGTGGAACGTACCTCAGAGGCTGTAAGACTTGAGTTGAGTAGTTTAAGTTTTGGTATAGATATTCCTTCTCATCTCCCACAGTGTCCCCCTCTTCTGCTGATTTATCCACCCTCATTGAGGAACCAGTCGTTCTTAACTAAGTTATTCTTTCGAAGTTCAACAAGGCAAACAAACCTGATGACATATCACCAGTTGTTCTTAAGTGATGTGGGAAGTTGTACGAAAGCCACTAGCTGAATAATGCACCCAATATGTCGCACACCACAAACTATCTGACTGCTGTGCCACACCAGTATCTAAAACGGAACGAGCAAATCTCGTCCAATTTCATGCACGCACGTAGCAAACTAATTCTCATTTGAATGGACAAGCAGGTGAACATGATGGATTCCAATCACTTTGTTTGTCGTCACTCTCCCGTCTGATTCATCTCATTCAGTCGTTGTTTGATAGAGTCTAGTGCTGTTCGCATATACCTCTTGGACTGCAACGACATTTTTGGGGACGTCCTCAACGAATATGACACTCAGTCTTCAACCGTCGATCTTTCAATTCATTATGGTACGGATTACATAAGAGAATCCACCGATTGATAATGAACATGTCAAATCTTAGCCTACTTGGTTACTATCTTTGGAACTACATTAAGCAAAGGATATACAAGAGAAGACCAGGAATCCTGCAATCAGTGAAAAACGCCATCGTAAATGACTGGAGTACTGAGAATGTTTTATACCGCGGTCCCCTCAATGGGTTTGAAAAGTATACTTTGTTGTAGGGAAACCTAAGAACACTTCGAAACCTTCTTATGAATAAAGAGTTGACACTATCTTACAATATCCTCTTTATCTTAGTCTTTAGACTAGTTTCGCATGTTACTTAGTATTCTCTCTAAAACGAATCACACCAATGCACCAAACGTATAATCGATCGGTATGTCTCGTTCAGAGTAAAATGATCAAATTTTCACTTTCATCACCAACACACACAATGATGTCTGAGTGTTCAGTCTGCCTGACGAGATCAAGGACGGCATCAGAGAACGCAATCTTTTGAGCATTTGACGTGCCGGTTTTTAGAACATACGCAAGTATGTCATATCGAAAACATCCTTCTGATTTCAGTCAATTTTGACCGAAGTAATTTATCTGGCAGTGTATGACGGGTCAGTCAGCAGAATCCAGCTGCACAGTCTGTGCTCACCTTTTGAGTTAAGTTTGACCATCGTTATCGATAAGCTTTGCAAAATAAGATTACACACGGCATCGCACTGATAGATTGCAGCACTAGAGTAGTAGGTTTTAAGCCAATTTTCCCATTCGTTTCTTATCAACCGATCACGTGCTGCAACGCCTGACCTTGAGGTTCCAAACAGCCTCGCTTCCGTTTCTCTCGCGCTAGAACAAAGGACAACCAGCTCTGTTGGATGGATCATACTTGAACTTTCTCTCTTCTATTGACCTATCGTTATCAGTTGAACGATGCTATTCATTCCCATTATAGTCGTAAGCATAGTTTACATCACTGAATAGAGCAGCTAGAACTCAGTGACAGATGTGCGAGATTCCACTACTAACAGTAGTAATAGAACCATCAGGAATTTTCACTACTACAGGTGACCAGTGTTTTAGTTTTTATGTCCCCATACAACAGTAGTTAATATTTTATGAAATATCGGTGTTCTCAACTGTAATATGACTAATTGGGTCTTGCGGACTAAAGCGAATCCTCAAAGCTGTTAAATAAGTCATTTCCTTGCAATTTACAGTAGAAATTGAACGGTGTACCAGTACCTCCAGAAACCTTCACTAAAAACCAATAAAACCAAATATCTTCGTAGCTCACCTGGTAGAGCATTTATCGCGCCTGGGCATGTTGTTTCTGTTGCTGGTTCGAATCCAGCCGAAGTCCAGATTTTTCGCAATTGGTTCTCATCTAAATTAGCAAATCTGTCAAACTACTGATCAGTAATTCACAGATCTTAAGCTGAAACTGAGGTAAGTAAAGTGACACTTTTCAGATAAATAACAACAACTTTGCGAGATGCAAGCATTTCGTTTATTCTCATCAGTCGAATACATAAAACATTCAGTTATATAGGTTAAAGTCATGGTGACAAAATAGTGAAATGAACAAACATCAACATGGGAGTAGTCTGGGTTCAATGCCACGGTAACGAAATTGATTGCGTCAGCACCTTTTGCCAACAAAGGACCCGTGCGTGACGCTTGATCAACAATGCCTCAGAGAACGCCAACAGCCTAGGGTTGCGGTTGCGCAATAGGACAATGAACGAAGAGACAGGGTCAACCACATGACCTGTTGCGACTAAGTGTTTCGCGATCGAATACGCAGGGTTTCTGTTCGAGTGTTGGCATACTGATCCGCGTTGACTCATTGTTCGCACTAGCCACTTGGGGATATGCTCCGCCTTCCTTTGTCGTAAATTTCGGTACGTTCTGCCGATGTATGAGTCACCGCAACTGCAAGTGAACTGGTAGATAACATGAGAGGCAGAGTTTTCCGAGAAAGAAGGATTGGGGCAATGGAGACTGATCCTGCGGGTGGAAAGCAACAAGCGCAATTGCGCTGCGGGATATGTGCGATCAATGGCTGATTTTAACTTTCGACTTACATCGGTAATATTGTGGTCACCTGTGTAAGGAAGGGTGATGAAAACCTGCTTCTTTGACACTGATTACAAACGTAGTTTAGTATAAACAATTTTTCGCCGAGCAAGGAAAGTATGTACAACCGAACACCTAAAGTCTGAAGAGGAGCTCTTGAACAGTGTTCTGCTTGCGAATGTTTATCTGGCGAAATTTATTGCAATTCATTGTAAGGAACGAGTGGCTACCCCCAACCACAATCAGTCCCGAAGAAGCAGGTTTTCCCATTTGAAATTCCTTACATCTGTCCTTCTATGCAAAGTGGAGAGGAGGCGAAGAAATTTTCCACTTCCTGTGTGTTAATGGGGTAGAAACTGTCAGCTGTTTGGCGCAGCGACCTATGACGCATTCTGCTGTGGATGCTCGATAAGACAGTTCCTGTCCTCAATTATAAATGCGCCGGTGAAGAAGTTGTAGGAAACTATTTGTTGTTACATAGTACTGTTTCATCGATCAGTCTCAGAATAATAAAATCAGACAAAGAGCAACCACATCTCGAACGGTTTACACAACAGTCCAAATGTTGCACCACAACATGGACATATTTCTTCGTCGATTCGACAACCATTCAAATTTTGTCTGGTTTGCTTAGAATATTTACTCTGAGCTTATAGTGACTGTTCAGAGGCAAGAGTTTTGTTAATGGTCAGTGCCAAATCGGAATTGCATCATATATCCCGGAACCACTAGGGATTTTAGTACAAAGCATGTGGTTACCTGTAAACCAGTTAGAAGACTGATGATAAAGTTCGTTACAACGGACAGTGTTAGTGACTTACAAAGAAGTGGTTGACCGCGCATATCAACAGGTTGCAGTTGTGCGATCGAACGTCAGTGTGTTTCAATCGTATCTGAAGTGTATTTTCAGCATACACTTGTTGACGCCCTCATACCCTGATTAATTCTAACTCCAAGACCGTTTTATGTGGTATTTACGTTCGGCTCACTCCTTTTCATGACTGTCCTATATGGTAATTGCTAACCATATATATTCATAGTATGTGTACCTTAGTTTTTGTTTCGTTTCCGATAAACGTCTTACTGTTCACGTCTCCTACCCAGGTTGAGAATCAAGTCGTTCGATCGAGTGGATGATTGTATCGTAGTCGATGGGATATTACATCGGCCGTTTCCCACAAACTCACATCATCTAATTGAAAATCTATCTTAATCAAGAATGCTTATTGTCCAGGTTTGCATTTTATCGATTTAAACACACAGTGAACGTGCGCTTCGTCTTAATTACAGGCGGGATTAGAAAGATGATGAGATGAACTCCATTATGCGTTGCCATCAACTTTGCTAATCAACACGTTTTTTCACTCATTTATAATCCATCGGATGAAATGAGCACTGCATCCAGTTTTATTGACCAAAAACACGAGAACGAAAGCTGATCATAAAATCAAACGACACTCTGTTGCTTAACTCGATCAGAAATACTTATTAAAATCAGCAGAACAACAAAGCAACAGACGAAACTTGTAGTATGTGTGTGATCAAGTCGGACTATTTACACTACCATAAATATAAAGGCAGTAACCAAGGTGAGTAAGAAAACTGTTACACAAATGTTAGCATACGCGTAATCCTCAATCTCTATCGACCCCTTTTTTTACTCACATTGATTAGTGTTTTCATATTCAAAAGGGGTTGTAATTACCTGGGGATTAAACAGAAAATAAGTATCAATCGTTACTGTGTTGTTCACGGTACTCTATTGATTAATGTTTAATGTACATTTAAGTACAAACCAGTTTGTTTCGAATCCTAGCTAAACAGCTACACACTATGCAACCGGGTACAAACCGGAGAGCAACTCGGCAGTATCTGTCACACGGATGTCTAGCACGCAGTTGACCACTGGTTCAGACAGCCATCATTAACTACGAATAAAACAACAGATAGAGTTCACGCTTATAACAACAATAATTGTTAGTTTGAGGAATGCGTCAGACTCACGGAAAGCCCGGCCGTTGATGGGAGCAGACATGAACACGATGCCACACAGGATTAATTTATTTGGGACACAGTCTTGTCGAGGATAGGTTTAGAGGAATCCTACTTTTTTAAGGAAATCCGCACAACCCACAACATCCACAATGCTGTGGAGCATTAGCCCATAGCTGGAACTCGGCTGTTGAATGTGCTAACCAATGTGACCTGTCCTACCTTCGAATCCGTCTATCATACATACAGGAACTAAAATATTCAAGTCACCTAAATCTACCCAACAGCCAGGGTTAATATATTCTGCATCTCTACACATTTATACCACTGCATAGTCGTTTGGAGGCCCTAAGGAATATCAGATGGCTCAAGTATAGCCTCAACACTATTAATTTTTGACAGTCATGATCAAAATCTACAGGTGTACTATATGCAGCGATCACAAACTGACTATGCAGTTTATAATTCGGGTCAACGTTGACTCGGGGAACAAGATGACAGCAACAATGTTAAAACACTCTGCATCACAACTGGATAAACTGATCTACCTCAACGATCTTTAAAAGGAATGATGGCATGCACAGGTGTCAGTGTTTGACTTGAAAGCATATTGTTTCTACATTTGTGATATTCTGCATTCGAGTTAGCGTTTTTGGACAGACAGTCTTGCTCCCTCCTATTTCGTTTTAGACTAAATTCACGACATGAAAACTCTGATATGAAACGTGACAGAGTGTTGAAAAAAGCTCGATAAGGACCTTTCTGTCAAATGCGTGGGACTATAAGTACAGTTCCTGACACTCGAATGAATGACTGTTTCATACAACATTGCTCATCCTTTATTTCGGTTCACAATAATACCACAGAGCACAATACCGATCAGTGGTTTGGTATGTGTGATAATTTAGAAAAGACTCAACGACGAAAAATCCAGGCTTTGGCTGGATTCGAACCAGCAACAGAAACTCGGTGCGAGTGCTCCACTAGATGAGCTACGAAGCCACGCCGGACGCTCAGAAGTTCCATATTCGGACTCACTTATCCGCCCGTCATAAGACGTTTCCTAACTGGATCTCCTATAACTTATCTGATCTGCTAAACTACTTATCAATGACAAAAGTTCAATGCTCATCAGTGATGTTCGTGGATTCCAGCGTGGACTAATTGAGAAATCATGTATGAGCAGACAGTCTGCTAGCCAACTTGATGGATTTCGTATGACACAGTGGCTTGGGAGGGTAACTGACTCCAGATGTGAGAGTTCCGAGTTTTCGGTGGGGTTTCGTAGCTCAGCTGGTAGAGTACTTGCCGCATTTGGGTATTCAGTGCCTATTGCTGGTTCGAATCCAGCCGGAGTCCAAAGTTTTCGCTGTTAGGTCTCTTCTATGTTAAGTTCATTATACAGCGGCAAAAAGGGCCAGCACGGTTTCTTCCACTCGCAACCTTTCGTTGGATAGACCACGTCTAAGTTTTCAACTTTTTCCTCCTTCTAGTTATCGTCGAGTATAGTGGCTGACTATTTGTCCTTAGTGTTGCCGTTAACTATATCCTTGTGAGAAGTGCTGGTCATGACTTTTGCTGCTTTTCGGACGGCAAGGCTTACGCAACGTAGTGTTTGCAAAAATATACCTGGATTTTCCCTTACTTCATCTTTAAATTCTGAGCTAAAAGCTCATCCTTCTCACTTCAAATTTCATCACCGGTTTTTGTTTTAATGCTTATTGGCCCAGGTTATATGATGTAAAATATGATCAGGGTGTCAGTATACTCTCCTTGATATGTGACATCGTAAACCTTGGGGTTTTTTTTGTTAGTGAGTTAAAAATTTCCAAATATGCTCTGCTGCACATCCCAGCAGAGATCAAACTCATTCCACTTCGCCAATCAAGATAGATGTTCCAATATTAGGATCACCGTCAACGACAGGAGTTTGTTAACTATATTTCGGTGCTTCAAATTTGCTATAATGAGAATAAGGACATATAGGCGTAGGTATGTTTTTGATAATTCATCTTCAGGTAGACACAGTCGTAAAACCAATTGGTAGAGTCAGGTCGAGATATCGATTGGACTTGTTATAAAGAAACTAAGTCACTGACCGATCAGCTGACGATGACTTGATTGGCCATTTCTGTCACATTCGTGCATTGGTTTAACCGCGTATGTTGGCCAACGATCCATGGGAGTTGTGTCCATGGTAGATATATAATCCGTTTGCAATCGAAAACCGACCCTCTCTAGCAAAGATGCCTAACGGCTGCAACGGACAGAGCACAACGATAAGCGGTATTGTCTTAGTGATAATTCTCAAGTTACACGCAACACAATCCACGGACTATCAGAACGACGCAAGCGGTGACAAACACGTGTATTGTGACATGAATAACGGAGCGATTGTGTGTACAACAACCATCAGATCAAAACAAAACAGGTGCGTTTATAACGATGAAGGGTGTTCTTCTCGGACGCTCGTCTCCCTTTGGACGTGCAGTCCTCTGTGAAAGTAAGAAATAAGGATAAAAGTACACAGGGCTCATTTCAAAATGTTCCATACGGTTTCTGCTCCATTATAGATGCAACGCTTGAACAGACCGTTTTGATGACATAATACTAGGTCAACTAGCCTGATTTCGATATTCCGGGCAATAAATTGCGTTGTCATTTGGACGGCATTTGATGGGTCATCCGGCATGCGGCGGATTACTTGGAAGACTTGATCAGTGTTCACCTGGTTTTCACTTTCAACCAGATGAATGAGAATAACACTGATAGCCGACTGTGTTTCAGCATGCCTTCAACGAACGTAAGTGGTGTTTCCGGACTGGTTTCGAAAGTTATCTTGAAGTTCGACTAACATATTCTGCTCCACGGGAGCAGCTAAAAAAGTGAATACATACAGATTAGGTCTGGACTGTCAGTCTACTCTTGTTATACAACCGGAGACATGGGGTTGTGGCGAATTGGATACGGAGTTCATCTATGGCATATATCCTGCTGATTACCTGATTGAGTTTATTTTTTGACCATTCTACGGTGTTGTCCTCTCCGAGTAGCACTCGAATAAAACACGGGCCTCTCCCTAACGTTCTGCACTTCAGGTTCAGGTGGGGGTTTGATCACGTTTCTAGAGATAAATTGTTCCGGGCGGTCGTCGTCATGTTACAGGTTTCCTACACGTTCTCAGTGTGTTCGTGAAACAGGCAGTCGCCAGATGGACTTGAAGGAAACGGGCCTCACTATCGCGCAGTCGCCGTTCTTCCGGGCTGCAAGCAAAACTTCGATATCAACCAGAAGAGTACTTGCACAAATTTCCCAACTTACAGCTTGATCTTATCAAAACCGGGATGCTCTTACTCACTTCTAAGTTTTCCTGCGCGCAGCGAAAGGAAAAAGTTCAGAACTTAGTGAAATCTGAAAATCTTTTTGGTCAAATGAAGCGTTTAACTCCACATACGCAGATGACCTTGAACTAATTGTAACTACACTTGTTAACAACTACCAGCTATACTGTAAACACACGTCGAGACGGAGAGGGTCTCTGACCTGAGGAGCACATTGATTCATCAAGGGAGCTTAAGCAAATCTGGATGTTTCCCTCAGCAGACCAGGTAAATACGGTGGAATTGACGTTATGACCGAAGGTGACTACACTGAAAAACCGGGTAACATTCTCGCAGAAAAGAGCAAGTTTCGTAGAGTCGCCATCCCACAGAACAAAACTGATTGTACCGAACATCAGATCATCAAATGTTCTAAGTCACCGAATGACGAGAAGTTTATATCCGTTTTGATTTATGAGCAGCTGCGGCCACATGGTTCTAATCTATCCCGTTTACATAGGCTCTAAAAAAGGCCTTAAACGTGGTGCACCGGTTCCTCGAATACTTGATATGATGAGTTCACCATGTCGCTCAACGATAAAATGGCTCGTGGAACTGTTTGAATACGTTCGAAAAGCGATTGTCTTACTTGGTCGACATGATACGTTCGAGTTCGTCAAGTGCATACGTGGCATCAAAATGGATTCACAAAAAATCCTGTCATAGAATATAGTGTGATTAACGTATTGAAGAAAGACTCCAACCTACCGTTGCTAGAAACGGTTAATTTCGTCTGTGACTACGGGTAGGGTGTCGAACTGGATTTTGGGATACCAGCAATACAATCGAAGGAGCCTATGTTCCGATGCATTTCCAGCGGCTGTATCGACAGACAGATGGCGTGCCAATACGATTCTCGCTCGGACATCTGGCCGATATACTCATAAGAAAGCTTGAACGTACCATGATTCAACTTACCATTGTCGCGTACTTGGCCACCAAGTCAATAAAAATCGTAACAGAGGTCTAAGTGGCACTAAGATTACTCAATTTACTAGAAAACTGCGGGCTTCCTGTAGAGAAACGACAGTGTTTACGGTCGCTACTGGGTAACACGCGTTCTCGCGTTTTGATTGGACATTGCGTTGTTACGGCTACACGACCTTGTTTTGAGCAAGTCAGCTGTTTAAATCTGACGTGTTCAACCAACTTGTTTTAATCTCCACTTCTTACAAACAAATTAGGTGCAGCCACAGACTTCCGTTTTTGATTGGTTGACGTCGGTCAACCACCATCCCGTCTGCAGCAGCTTGCGTGCGAGCTCTGATTGGCTGAACTTTCTCCAAACAATAAACCGCTCTGGTCTAATTTTATCACAACCATCAGCCTGCTTGATCAGCATAATCGATACGTGTATGATATATTTATCATCGCTAGCCTTAATAATAGCCTGCGCACAATGCTTTAAATGTTCACTGGCACCCGCGGATATGTCTTTATTAACTAATTGTTTAATTACGGTATTCTGTGGCTACTCTTCCTTTTTGTATGTTGAATAGACATTGTTGAGGGTTAGTCACATGATTGATTTTTCCTTCACCAACATCATTATCATTAGGTGAAAGTATGAGTCATTGGATAAGAGAAACTGATACTGCTGTTTCACACGACGAATCCAATCTGACGGTCGTGTGATCAATCCCCCCTTCCTGCTGTGAGCTGTTCACTGACTGTGTGGGCGTTTTTGAGTAGGTGTGCGTTGGCGAGTGCTGAAATCAATTTCAATATGAACATCATACTGTACTGGCTTTCTAATCAGGCTGAGTTTTGAATTTCATGTTAATCAACTAAATGTCGCGTATATACTAAGGTTTCATGCGAAACCGCAGAACGCAGAGCTCATCAAATGCCAGCCAAACTTGAAAGGGGTCTAGAAGTGACCAAAACATAACACAGAAAGCAACATAATAATAATAATAATAATAATAATAATAATAATATAACCCCGTTCAACGGCCGCAGTAGTAGCAACTGAACCTTTAGTGTGATCGATTATGGTATCACACAGTTAAAGATAAGCAGTAACAGCCCAATCAGCCAACCTGAAGGCATACATTTTAAGCATGTGAACGTTAAACGTAACAAACCGGTCTAATGCACTTCATACGTCCATATGAAAGTTCTCATTAAATGTTTGATTCATGAACTTTACACAAGTTGGTGTGTGCTACTTTAGCGAGGATGAAAAATTGTACTGCACTAGTCGTGAACAATCAGGCAAAAGCACTGTCAAGTTCATAGTGGAATCAGAGAACCAGGACAGAACTATAAACTTCCTAGATTGTCAACTGACTTTAAACGAACAACAAATGTTCGATATTAGTATCCACCGAAAACCAACTGACTCCGACGGATATATGAATTGTGGTTCAGCACATCCGCAGTGCTCCAGATGTGCAGCTGTCTCATCACTAATTAACGGGGTAAAGAGATCTGTACCAATAACGCCAGCTATGAACAAAAATTGTCCGGTCGGCTGCAGTGTTACAAGACAAGTTTCCAAAACTCCTCTTCGATAAACTGATAACCGCGTCTTTGATGCGGTCAAGTAGGGGAGATGGGAAAATTTGGACCACTTCCTTTGATACACCCTGTCGATTGGGTAAGTTTGAAGGAATCAGGAAAGTCCTAACGGATTATGAAATCAGTACATTCCATCGCCTTGGCAATACTTTACAACGCCAACTGTTGAAGACGAAAGGCTTAATCCAGCCGCACGATCATACCAACTGTGTCTATAAGATGAACTGCACACAACGCCCGGCTAAATACACTGATCAGACATCCAGACAACGGAAGGTTAGGATCACAGGAAACAAGACACGTTTCCCGCCAAGGAACGTATCACACTTTTAACAACCTAGTACGAGACGTGACCAAAGCAATAAATATGTAGTAAGGATATGCACTACTGACGAGCCCTAATGAAAGCGAAACTCGAGTCTAGTGCTTCTTTTCGAAAAGGGCCGACGGGAAAGTCTATGGGAATGCGACAGCTGCGATCAATTTTGGGTGATGTTTAATCTATATGAAGATCATGAAGTCGACTATGACAACATCCGGATCCTACAGCAAAGTTTCACGTCTTACGCCGCACTGATGCACTCTGAATCCCTCGCAATCAACAAACACCCTGCCTATTTCAACCGTAGTAATGGTGTCAACCTCTTGTCTGTTTGGACTCATACAACCACACCTGAATTAACATCACAGTGCGACACAGAACGTACCCCGCTAGTCCCCATACCACGCGCGCACTCGTGTTTGTGAATCAGAATTCCGGTCCACAGCGCCCCCGGTTTCCGCTCACACGTTGTGTGCATTTCCGCCCGGTTTACGTGTGTGACCGAGGCCTTCTGTCGCGCGGGTTTCCGTCTGCCTATCCTCGTCCGTTAGTCTGATCTCGTTGGGCGATGACTCGTCCGGGCACTCGTGTTGTCCGCAGTCTACCCACTGTGGACTTTGGCCAGGTTCTTTGATCATATCGAGATATTCCTGCGTCTGTTGGAATTACCGCGCCCGATCTTGTCGTCCATTCTATTTTGCCTGCCATGTCTCGCCGGTTGGTCCGATCCAGCTGATCGATGACTCACCCGGTAGCTCATGATGTCCGCCGTCTCTTCGCACTGGGCTTTTGAACATATCCTCTCGCCACGTTGAGGTGTTTCACCGAGTGTTGGAATACTCGAACCCCAGGTTAGATAATCTACCACAATTTCACGCCGACCATCTCTGTCAATGCCACTGGTAGCCTCACCAGCACACGCACACAGATACACAGAGGACAGCGCCTGAACTAGATGAGTAGCTGATAAACAGCCAGTTGAAACCAAAAAGTTGACTTAGGTCTCTACTGAAATGTCTTGCTCGTGTAATCATTTGAGTGAAGCATTGCCTTAACAAAGGTTAGCCGTGGTAACCGAAACATCGGAAATCAAAATGTCCTTTTTCTCAATACTGCTGTGTTACTGACTTTTTGATTCACCTAGAAAACAGAATCGATTAAAAAATATACCGTTCATACTGTTGGGTGCCTCTTTCATGTTCACACGACCTCTGTTCGAGTTGTTGAATGGGTTATCCAATGCTGTTGCCTATGTAGGCGATATCGTCATTGACAGCGTTGATGAAGCAGAACATTCGACGGATGCTTCGGCCATATTGTAGAAGATCCGGCTTACAAACCACTAGCCCAAAGTCTCAGCCATCGAAACACAATGGGATTACAAGGTTACACGTCAATCAAGAAGAGGTCCAACCACGGTCCGAAAATCTGGTGGTGACTGAAACCACTCCGGTTTAAACATCAAAGACAGTTCCCTGGTCGCGTTGGTTACTATAGCCGCCTCAGTATTCAACGACTTCACCAGCCTCCTATACAAACTAATGAAGAATCGCCGGGGTTACTTGTCACAAAGAGCCGATTGAGCATTCGTCAAACTCCAACAACTGACGAAGAATGGACAATTGACCTTGAAGTTGCTAATGACTAGACAGAACTTCATTGTCACAGCAAATGCAAATGATGGGAGAATCGGAGCAGTACTGAAGTAAGAGGACGGTGTTGTTGAATACACCAGTCGAATTTAAACGCCTATCGAACAAACCTAGGGTGATGTGTTCAGAAATACGGAAATGAAGTAACTGACTTAACTCAACCCCAGAGGTAGGTTCGACGCTGTAGCAATAACAACCCAACTGAGCAACGCAGGTAATTTATCTGTCGGGCGCAACTGTACCGCTTGTTGTCAACAACTTAATAAAACAACAGTAATGAGAAATAGGTTTAGTGACAATCATCACACCTAGTCACCAACAGAAAAGTAGTGTTCTGCGAAAATGTGGCCTTGGAAAAATAGAGGTCATACTTGCTTGGCCCACTTATCCATGTGGAGACTGATTACGAACATTTGAAAAGGAAAAACTCAGCTGAATACTTCAAAATAAAGCTTACTCACTGAACCTAGCCGTTATAGGATTAGGAATTCACGACTCGTCATTTGTCTGGATAAAATAACTACGGTTCTGACGACAATCCTGTATGCGACACACGGATGAGACCCACAAGGAAATCGCCGCGGTTAGCAATAGTGAACTGGAGAACGATCCTAGATGGTTGCTAGTGGTTCAGAAGGTGGATACGGCGGTCCGATAGGTGAGTGGTCAACTTCTAGCAGGAGGACATCTAGACGTGAAAACATGTAGAGTACACTGACAATATGTGGTTGAATAATACCCGAATTTTACTTCGCCAACTGTTACACGGAATAGACTTGCTGGTACTATCGGTGGGGATGAGGGAGACATTTGTGAAGGGGTGTTAACAACCAGTTCATGTGAGATGTCATCGAACTTATGAAATGCTGACATAGGGCTTACTGGCCGGGAATTAAAGATGATGTCAATGACTGTGTACTGGCCTGCCAACGGTGTCAGCTGCCGAGGAGCACTACCCACTCGAATCAATACCACATTCAGCTAATCCCATTCAGCAAAATTGGGGGATTATGGTCAGCGGACACAGTCACTTATGGAAACCAGTACATCGTCGTGACGATAGAACACTTCACAAGATAAATCGAACCAGCCGTTATACCCGTTTAGCATGCAAACACTGTATACAGGGGAGTAGTGGAATATGTTCTATTCGTTGTAGATCGTATAATATCACGAACAGTAATGACCGAACAATATCCATGATTCCAAATTGAAGTTCATAACGCTTGGGAGCGCTCTGAACTCAGGAAATTTCTCATAATCTCTTACAATCTCCAGTGAAACGGATTAACGTAATGAAGCAATCGCAAAATGAAAGAATGGTTGTTAGTGAACGGTAGGAGCTGAGAAGAGATGTTACCATTGATTATCCTGGTTCACTGCTGTTCGCCACAAGGCACCACGGGGAAATCACTGTGCGAGCTGATTTATGGGCACATGTCATACTGGTTAAGTGAACACGAAGTTGGCTTGTGGGGTGGCCAATGCACGAAGGCGCGTGAGTCAACCGAGGAGTGGATCTTGGCTAACCGGGGTCTGACAAGTAACAGTCGGCTGCAAAGTTGTCTAATCGATGCACTGTGTTCGAGCCTGATTCGAAAGTCAAATACAGAGACCGACGGAGTCTGGGTGCAACGGCACCTGGATCTAGGAAGTTCTCACCAAATGGAGGGGACCGTATGAAGTGGTGTAACAGCGTAATTAGGAGAGTGAAACATCAGCAGCGGTTTCACGGGAGCCAGCTATGGAAATGTTATGACACCGCCACACACCTAAAGAAGAGAATATGTACTAAATATGTCAACTTCACTAAGGTCGACTTGCAGACCACTGAGTAAAATAGGAGGTCCTGAAAAATATTTGATGTATCTGAAACGATCTTTTTAGAGGAGGGGTGTAGTTTGGACGAACGATTACGCTATACTGCTCGTGAGTAATCAGACGTTGATACGTATTCATGTATTGAAGTAACGACAGAAAAATACAAGAAGAAACATTGGGATGCGCTTTGGCAAGAACTGGTATTTTCGACATATGAAACTCGTCATCGGCAACGGGGGCATTCAGGGATTACTATAAGTGTTTTTTTAAGACATCTATTATCTAGGCAGCTTTTCGGTAAAAACAACCCGTGTTCCTTCTTCACAATTCCGATGTTGAATTTCTCAATTATGATGACGATCACGGAACGTTCTTTCCATCTTCCCATAGAATTCATGAGTAGTGAAATTCGTGAACAGATTTCTTCATCAATTTTTCTTTGGCTGCTACGAGACAAATGCAAAATATATATGATGATCGGAACATTTTACATCGGTCATCGGATCTCACAGACATGGTACGGATCACGGTTCAGTGGAAAAGGATGAGAGTGTTGTATTTGTGAGGGTACCATACGGATCTCCTCGCCTGTGCTAAGTTTTTCACGATTGTTCTGATTTCAAGTGACTCGGGAAGACTTGGATACGTGAAATGTTTTTGTGCAAACAGAAATTGGTTGTGCAGTATATTGACAACAGCTTCTCGCGTTAATAACTGTCATACTCCGACGGATCACTCTTGATGAACCTTATAGGCGACTTGAAATACTTCTTCTAGCCTTTCTTTATGACAAGTGTCAATCAGATAAGACTCAGGCTTGTTAGAAATGGGTGTTTTGAACCATCGTGAAGTCACCTGAAACCGCATTGCATGGGCGTGTACCGTTTTATGCATGCACCAACATTCCCATCTTCCTCCAGTGGACTGTGATCTGCTCCATACTTATGAAATCCAGCAACCTATGTGGGTTGTTCTGATTTTCATATAGTGTTAACACGTTTCTTGAAAACTACTGAAAACATGTTTGCCCAATTGATTTATGGTTACATTGGGTGGTCAACGCTAAATTTCCTCATAAACCTGGACCTACTTGTAAGTAGCAAAGAAGGGAAGCAGATTTTATCATTTCGAATTTCGACGTTTTATTGCCCCAATCATCTCAAGGTAATCCACTGGTGGTATAGTGCGTCCATAGAAAGCACAATGAAAGATGCAGGTGTAGAAAGTACCGCCTTGAACGAACGGTCTGATTTTAAGTTTCGTGTCAGAAAGAATCGTGGACGGAAGGCTAACGATATATGCAAATGTGAGCTGAGTAAGTAATTGTTCGTTGTTTGTAAAACTGGGAGAATCACATGGGATATGTAAAGCTTACCTCAGGTTTTATTAGTAGGAATCTCAAGCGATGTCTAGAACAACTCTGTTTAGTGTGCTGGTCAACACAGAAATATCACTATCTATTTGTGTGTTGCACAGACGCTAGTTTAGTTCGAAATGAATGAACGCACAATTCACATTATCGATTTTCTCCAAATTTTCATAAGAAAAAATTGTGTAGCTGTAGGTCACTCTGAAATGGTGATACTTCCCTGGTAGGTATATCTATTCGAGTTGTACCATCAAGGTTAAAACTATTGTTATATTGTTGCGACCCATCAGATGGGTCACTTCAGCTGATGCAACTTAGTTGAAACGACGATATTAATAGTACCCTATAACTACTCCGTAACACTGACAAAAGATGTATGAAATGAACCGGAATGTGTCAGGAATAACTAGTGCTAGTTACTGATAAGTAACGTCCTTAAGGTTGCGTGAGTTTTTCTACGTTAACAGGGAGTGATTTGAAGGATTTAGGTGAGCAACCTCAAGGGATAGAATTTCCAGATGCAACGCTTGAAGCGTGATTTAGAATTATGATATTGCTGACGTCTAAAGAAGAAAATGTTTTACAGGCTGGTTAGTTTTCTATTACGTATTTTAGTTCTAATACAAGATGCGAAAGTAGATGGATAAAAACGTAGTTCCGTCGACCTGAAACGCCATGTATACCTTCCAACAAAAATAAACACCATATCACTAAAGTCAGGTAAACACAGGCAATACAGACAAAAAAGGCAACGATTTTTGAAAACATTTATTAACTGAAAACCATATTGTACGGTTTGTAAACTCCGAAACAAATCAAACATATTAATTGCCCACTGTCCTGTAAATAATGAAACAGGTGAAGATCTAGACATTCAGAAATGTTTGTGAAAAAATCTACGTCTTACTGTTATGTGATACCATCTCGTTTACGAAGTGGACGTAGCTCTTCCAAATATCCTTATGAATGACCAGAAGAAATATAAATCACAAATCATTAAGGAAACAACTACATTTTCCTTCTTCAGATCAATTCTATCATTTCTATCAGACGGGTATAGCCGAGGCACGGCTATATTTTCGCCCCCGCCCTGTACGTGATGCCCAAAGTTTCAACTAATACTCGGACCTGTAGTCAAACCGAGATATTTATCGCATTCATGAAATTCGGGTTTCCAGTTTCAAATAGAAAATATTGATTCTGTCTTGCATGAGATTATGTTGCATTCAAACTCATTAAACTAACAACGAGTAAGAGTCTAACTCCAGCGCAAGACCAGCCTCGGTGCAGTGGGAACAAAAGACCAGAAGTTGCGGAAAAGGTCATGGTTTCATTTTACATCGTGACACAACTACTCTTGTAGATAACAATACATAAGATAGTCGGTTGGGAAACGGGAGGTGGACAAGGACCGATCGCCGTGCTTTCTCCTTGTCCACGGATCGATAAGGGCACTCCAGTTTGCTAGTTGTCCAATAGCGTTAAAGTAACCTGGACACTATCGGTTCATTTTAGTCGTGCCGTTCCAGCTGACGTACACACGATTGTTATGAGCAGTCGTCCGCGGACTGATATCTAGAATCAATACAGTTCATCCTCTTTAACCATAATGTGACAAACACACTAGGTCAAACGATACGTCGTACAGCATCTGAACCAAGGCGTAGATTTGTAACAATCAAACCAACACCGTGAAATTACGTGATATTTTCAACCCAAAATATATGCACAGGATTCACGGGAAAATTGAAGTGAAGTGTTTTCATTTTATTCTAGAGCGTTTTAACTTACTGCACGTAAAAAAACAGGTGTTAAATGTGATGTAATAAAAAGAACCTTCATATTCTCATAACTAGGCAAATTATTGACGGTGTACTTTTCTCAACCACGCCGATTGTTTGGTAGTTGGTCCGGAGAGTGTCAATCAGTCACTTTACATCGCCGACAAATTGCCCTGTCTTGAACACATCCACTGTTGCTCATCGCAATGTCTTCAGCATGATCCCAACTTGCATAAATATTACTTATACGTAGTTTGGCAGATTTATGAATTTAGATGAGACCCAACTGTGAAAAGTCAGGGCTTCGGCTGGATTCGAACCAGCGACAGAAACACCACGCCTCTACGCGGCAAGCGCTCTACCGGTTGAGCTACGTAGCCACGCCAGAAGCTCGGAAATTTCATATTTGGACTCGGTTACTCACCCGTCCCACTGTCTCATATGGAATCCACCAAATGATCCAGGGGATCGACTGCCCCGGCAGGATTTCTCAAACAGTTCACGCTGGAATCCACCAACGCCACTGTTGAGCATAGAATTTGTATTACTTATAAGTAGTTTGGCAGATTCATGAATTTAGATGAGACCCAACTGTGAAAAGTCAGGGCTTCGGCTGGGACGGGTGGGTAACCGAGTCCAAATGTGAAATTTCCGAGCTCCTGGCATGGCTTCGTAGCTCCGCTGGTAGAGCGATTGCCACGTAGAGGCATGGTGTTTCTGTCGATGGTTCGAATCCAGCCGAAGCCCTGACTTCTCACAGCTGGGTCTCATCTAAATTGCATAAATATGCTAATACATTCCCATCGTTTCACTCACCCCCATCCACGTGGTGATGCACGTAGTACGATCAGAAATGTGTTGGCGTCATAATCCAAGAAACCGTGCGTACGTGATTTTTTGTTCACCATAGTGAAGAAGATAGCACGTGCATTAACAATACAACAAGTAAAAGGACTATTTTGAGCAGAAGTCACTACCGAGTAATTAGCTCGGCAACAACTCATGTATGAACGACAATTTCTTTCACAGATAGCTCCACTTCTTTTTTGATTGCTCTTTGAAAACTTGCGCGCTTATTCTAATACATACATACCGATTGTTCCTACTCACCACATTGATACCAACCTATCATTTCGACCAGCATTCGCGTAAGTTCCATACACTTTCAGCATAACAAGTTTGGTTCAACAAGCCGTTTCTCTGTTGTTATTCCGGAAAAGAGACGTTTTGCACTTTGTGGATACATGATAGTTGTCATCAAAACCAGCAGAAACAAAGAACTGTGAACAAATTCAACAAGAGTGGAGTGTAAAATACAAACTATCCAGGTTAATTAACTTGCTGAATATGTTTAGCGTAATTGTACCCAAATTGAAGTCACTGATATAACTGGTAGTGATTTATGTAGAGTAGGGACTGTGGAGCAATAGATAAATAACGGAGGTCGAACAATTACGAAGCGATTATGTAGGTACTACTCAAGAAGTGTCGATCGTACCATGAATACGGACCTGACACCAAATCCCGGAACCCAAGTCACGTCATAGGGCTTTAAGCTGAAGGGGTTATATGTATGGCTTAAGCAAACAAGCATCCTAGCTTAGTCCGACTACAGAAGGGTCTCAAAGCACAGCCAGGCTGGCATACGCTTGGGTGTATGTGCTTTTCAGATCAAAACGTTTCGCCCCATCCCACAGATCTACAAACTTATACAACATTGTCTGAAACTTAACAGTATTTTCCTAGGAACTGAGACTCATCACGGTGTTTTTGAGTTGTCAAAACACTAGATGGTGCTGACTCGTTACTGAGCCGAATATAAGTAGTATCATTTTTTCCGAAGAAATTGTAACCATAAGTTGGTGCTTTGCTGACTGAAAGTTGTTGCACCACCGAGGTCGAGGTGGATAGTTAGAGAACTCAATGGGGAATAGAGTACAATAGCGTGCAGTCGACGTTCGTCTCAAAGACGCTCCCGTATACACTGCTGCTGATGGCAAAGGCAACACATCAAAGAATAAGTCGTAGCAGCAGCCATCAACATGATCTGTAGTTATCCCCAAAAACACCCAGCATGGTTCAGCGACAACAATACAGCTATTTCCAGCGTGACTGAAAAGAAGAATGAAGCCATAGGTGTTTTCACGATGGAGCCAAACAGAAAACACAGATGAGCTATGTTTCTGAGTGTCTACTGTCAGCTCGTCAAGCGAAATCGCAGAGTGAAGGCAGAACGATAAAAAATAAGGTAAGTTAATGCCAAACTCTACTGAACGCTGACAACGCACAAAGTAATACGATTAGCCTAAAGCGGTTCTAGCTAAACCCGCTCAGAACAAAGAAGCACTAATTAATCGGGACTCTGCATTTTCGTGCACTCAAACGGAAGGCACAATCGTAATGAGAGTGGATTGGATTGGTTCCCCGAGTGAAAACGATTCAGAACAGGCTCGTTTTCGGTTATTCATCAGCAGGCTAATTACATAACAATTTATGTGGAACAGAGTTGTCACGATGAAACGAACGAAAGCAAGTAGCAAGTTTGCGTGAAGTCAGACATTCATCAACACAGACAGAAACGACGTTTCGATACGTTTGGTACGTTTTGATATGATAAATGTTATACTGCCAACTCGGAGTTCTGTTTTCGTCCGATTTCTCGAGTCAACGTCAGTCACTCAAAGGCTGTCAGATGCTGAATTTTAGCCGCAGCTGAAGCGATTGGAATTCGATTAAAAAATCCACCCTTGTGCACATAAAAGCGCTTTGTTCAGAAGTTAAAGTTGCCATGGCCAAACATCCACACCACGGCCGATCAAACCGCCATGGTTCCAGTCGCGTCATAATGGTGACGTAATCGTATCAAAGCGCTGTTTCCGTGTATGCTATGACGTGTCTGACCTCACCGAATCTTGTTACTTGCTTCTGTTCTTTTCGTCCTGACAACTCTGTTTCATATAAACTGTTATGTAATCAGCCTGATGATGAATAACCAGAAACGAGCTTGTTCGCTACACTGTTGTTTTCTGATGACTACCCTGAGGATTTTTAAACATGATGAAGATCCAGTCAATCGGAGCTCACACACAAGACTGTGCTGACAGAATTGTGATTGGTCAGCAGTAACCGATCAAAACCGGAGATCAGCGGCTGCACCGAAGTTGTCTTTGAGAAATGGTAATTCAAACAAGTTGTTTCAACGCGCACCAGATTTAAACAAGCAAGTTGCTTAACGCAAGGTCATGTGAACGTAACAACAAAGAGGCCAATCAGAACGCAAAACTCTTGTCCCCCAGTAACAATCGTAAACATTGTCGTTTCTCCATATATAAGTTACTGTTTTCAAATAAACTGAGAATGCTTAGTGCCATTCAGACTAACACTGTTCTGGTTTTCTCGTTTTAGTAGTTCATCACGCAGTATGGTGTTACAAGTGGAAAGGAAGCCAGCGTGCATATTCCAAGGCAGTTCATCGGGTGCGATTGCAATCTTTCCTCCTGAGGCGTATGACGTGACGGCCAGTAGCCGGTTGCCAGAAGTATTGAAGATGTGAAAATAGAAATGCAATGACGTTGGTGTGTTGAACAGTTTGCCTGATGGATCGAACGAATACCAGTGGGGACAAACAGGTCTACATTAATTTAACTTTTGCTGGTCATGGGGACCGACCTGGATACAGTGTTCAATAACTTTGAAGAAGAGTGTCCTGGCCAGGCGAATGGAACTTTTGAACTTTTCCGTTTTTTTCGAAGGAACCGTCATCTAGTGGAATTTCTCACCCAATACATGACGGTACTGAAGCAGCTCGCTAAAACTTGCAATTTGTGTAAATGTTTAAAATACGGTCTCATACGGGGTCGAATGGCTCTTGGCGTTCAGAAAGCTGCAGTGTCTACGAGACTGCCGAACTTGAAACATTTATCGCTTGTCGGATTTACTGACATTTGTATCAGCGAAGCGGCTGCGAGGCAGAGGATGAATGATCTCAACAGTGGGAGTGGAATTGAGTTCATCGTGATTGGCCAAGCACGAAGAAGATTAACAACATATCCAGCCGAAGCCCTGACTTTTCACAAATGGATCTTATCTAATCTCCGTTTCAGCTGTATGGCGGATATCACGAACTATAGGAGGGGAACTTTTCGGGGTTTAAAAAGACCTGTGTGAAGTAACGAAAGAATAGGCGTTTTGCTGGTAGTGCAAGTTACTGTCAACCGTACTGGTTAATGAGGAATCAGAGGTTCAACGGATGCTAAATGATGTTCGAAATGCACCTAGAACAAAAGTGACTTAGGCCGAGTTTCTTATTGAAGGCAAACGACGGCGATGTCACTTAGATCCCGGCACATCGGTCAGTGTTTTACCAGCAAGTTATCTTCAAACATTCACTGTGGAGCCGTCCGGTACGTTATTACTAATGTGGAATGGAGCGAAAATGCAAGTGTTGGGGAAGCAAATGTGCTGAACGGTAAATCGAAGAATGGCAAACCCCCGAACTTCGGTCCGAATATTATATGATTGGTTCATTCGATGTAGGTGACTGAGCACGAATCTTCGGTTTGTATGTCATTCAGACAATGGATCCCTTGGCTTCCCATCACAATAACTTTCTTCATGTGCTAAAGAAGTCTCAGCTATTCAACTAGTGTTTTCAGGTATTTGCTTCCGTTTTGGGTTGTATGACGGGTACTGTTAGCCAAGGTTGCCATACTGGTTGCGTTACTCCCCAGGGAAGTTCAGTTAGTCATCCGTGAATTTTTTAAAAACTAACTGAATCGTTTACTCCAGCTGAAAGTGATAGCACCAGTCGACCAGCCTACCGCTTGGATCAGTCAGGTCGTAATAACTTTGAGAGTCAGGTGATATTCGCGCATGCATTGACGCCAGGCCGTTGAACGCTGTAATCCGTATGGAACAATAGAGGTTGTTGACTTTATGCGATAATTTTTCTCGAAAGGAGCTAGGCCCACTTTTTTAAGAAAGTAGATTAATCTTCCGCCTACCGGCATCTGACTTTAGATGAAGAACTTGATTATCTAACTACGGTTGACACTGTAGTTGAGCATTTCCGATTACTTCTTTTGCCTTTTGAATTAAAAGCGTTCAGCGAAAAATGTTGAAAACATCAAATTCTGACGCTTAACAGGCTCGAAATATCAACCTTCGTCGCAGACGACATACGGACGAACAAGTACGGGGCGTGACCGGGATCTCGAAGCGTTTCTGAAGCAGTAGGCGTCGCTCGGAAGAGTGTTGTCAAGGGATAAAACAATTTTTTGGACGACAGAAGTGACGTTTCGTGGCCACCTACTCATGATTGAAAGACTCAAGGCCTGTCCAGGTAAAGTGAAGACGGAGCAGAATATACCGTCCCCCGGAGATGTAGAAACAGTTTCGCGTCTCAGTGGCATGATTAATTACATGAGTTGATTCCTCTCAGAGTTGGCTGATATAGTGCATCCAGTTCGACAGCTTATACATAAAGGAGTCATATGGATGTGGGGTGACGCCCGGTAATCAACGTTTGACAAGACGATTAAAAAAAGTTAGTCTCAGTAGCTCCGGTATGGCCATATCACAATCATGAATTCCCCAAGGTAATTCATTGTGATAGCAGCCAATCCTGCCTTGGAGCAATGGTACAACAACGAGGAAAACCGACTGTTTACAAAAACCCGAGTTTTTCCACTGCGGAACAAAACAATCCGTTAAATGAAAAGGAGATGTTGGCAGTGGTTTTCGATCTGAAGCGCTTCAACACTTACGTATTCGGAAGAAATACAACTGCACATACAGACCACAAACCTCTGATCGCAATAGTGAAGAGGCCACTGAATTCCGTGCCTCAACGTCTACAAAGGATGATGATCAGCCTACAAAAATATGACTATTAGTGTTAGGGCGCCCTCCCTGTGACCGTCCCAGGTCGCCGCCGTCGTGAGAACGAAGAAAAAAACCGCTCGACGCAGTCCCAACTAGCGGAACTGTATCAAAACGATTGAGACTTTTTTATACCGCTATGTACATGTGTGGTCCTAACCCTTTTTTTCGGTAACTGTTCTCTTTGATGTCTTGGGAATATGTGAATATTACGTGCCCTATAAATACCTTGTACTTGCCGCCTTAGTCGCACACGTTTTGGGGCGGAACAAAGTTCTATATTTGAACGCATCTTTTTGGCTTGCCTTGGGAGCGAATACGGGACAATCGCGATTCTATTCGGGACTGAGATTTTGGACGCTAATATTACGGGGAAGGAGGATTCGAATTTTGCCAAACGAATTACAAAGCTAGGACAAACCAGCGTACGGTTTAGAGGGGTTTACAACAATTAGCAAGATCTACCAGCCGGAAACCAACTACACATCGTTGAAACTCACTCTCCTGTCTATATACCCGGTGTTGTGACGGATGGTTCTGGGTTTGATAATATCGATTCAATGGACTACAGGTTGGTACCGATGTACAGGATGCTGGCGCCCCAGTGCCGGACAGAAAATGAATCGTGCGATGAAAGATGACTGGTTGCAGAATAAGAGGACTCTGCCTAAAGAACTGGCAGTATTTTTTAAGGACCGCGATCGGTTTGTTCAAGAAGAGGACATTATTTTACGGGAGAGAGGATAGTCATTGCGAGAGATTTGCAACACTCTACTGAACAAATTCATGTGGCATATACTGGGGTGAACAACTGTGACAGGAAAGCGAAGGAACTTTACCACTGGCCAAGCATGTCCAGTAAGATAAAGGATTATATAGCGAAGTGTGAAATTTGCAGAAAGCAATACGGTGAAAGAAATGGTAATTTTAGGAGAACTTCCTGAAAGACCCTAACGACCAGTTGCGGCTAGTATATATATACACGATGGCAAACAGTGGACTGCTTCTCAGATTATTCTGAAATTGATTGACTAAGCAGTACTACCGGAGGTAAAATCACCAACAAACTGCGTGTTCAGTTCGTTCGCCTTGGCATTCCACAAATATCTTTCTGTGGTAATGGACCTCAGTTTGTATATACGGAACTCTGGACGTTTGCAGACAAGTTGGAACTTGAGCATCGAACAAACAGACAGTATCATAGTCAGCCAAACGGTAAGGCCGGCTACAGCTAAGGTTGCTAAGAAACTAACGCGGATTACCGAAAAGTCATGAGAAGATCCGTACCTAATGCATGTGACAAGTAAAAGGTAGGTCAAATGAGACCATTGGATATTGTGCGACGCAGCGAATGGTTGGGAGAAGGACGAGAACAAAATTGCCGGTAGCATACGAACAGTTGGGGTACGATATGTTAGACGAGTTAAATGTTCAACGGAATTTACAGCGATGCAGAATGAGACAAAAAACGTGCCGTGATCGCGGAATGCGGAAACACAGAAACTTTAAACCAGGAGATAAGGCTACGATCCAATGTAACCCTGAGAACCCGAACAATATATACGTGTTGTGGTGATCACTGATCATGAGCATAGATCGTACAATGTTGATGTGGACGTGACAACAAGAAGAAAACGTGTTTATTTGAGAGAGCCCATTTGGTCGGAAAGGAAGATCCATGATGCGATCCACGAGGGTCCATCAAGGAATAGAAGTACACAAACCACTCAGAAGGGAAAGGACGTAATGAGATTGGACTGAATCGGTTTCCTGAACGGAAAAACTCAAACAAAAGATTGTGCTGCCAGAATCGTGGCCCAGTAGATGTAAGATTCGCCGATACACAGAAAGATAACTCACTGCTTAATAACCCAAACGTTAAGGCTGTCATTGATGAGATTATCAGCAAGTTTTGAGACAACCTCTGATTCTTGTACCCAAACTCTGGTAATGAATTGATGGTGGAAAAATCGTAAGTCGTTGAAGAATCACTACGGTCGACCAAACCCTTTTTATATTCCATTTGTCTGCCCTTGGTTAGGAGTTTGCCTGTTGCGATCGCTTGGTTCGAGGATGTGCAATCTCGAATTATGTGCTCGGAGAGTCGTTCTGTCAATCCACAACTTAAAAAATGATCAGGTTGACATGTCTTTGCGTGAATTCAGTGCAAAGGTAATGATCATCCACTCAGAAATAGTATGTTCTTGATGGTGGGTTTTATATCTGTCAGCCGTCTTAACATAAATTCGCAGCTATATCTGCTCTCAACAGTAATCGTTAGATCAAAAATATAATACGTGAATTGTAAAGGCCGTTGAGAGTTAAACTACTGAGAAAGCCTGCACTCTCACTGTAGCATAATACAACTGACATACTGAGTCCGTCTGAACCGGTTGAACAAGAT
>LUCH01004823.1:36244-47538 GCA_013368495.1 Paragonimus heterotremus
TTGTTTCAACGCGCACCAGATTTAAACAAGCAAGTTGCTTAACGCAAGGTCATGTGAACGTAACAACAAAGAGGCCAATCAGAACGCAAAACTCTTGTCCCCCAGTAACAATCGTAAACATTGTCGTTTCTCCATATATAAGTTACTGTTTTCAAATAAACTGAGAATGCTTAGTGCCATTCAGACTAACACTGTTCTGGTTTTCTCGCTTTGGGGTCAGGTTGACAGTAATTATGAAAGATTATATCAAACAATATACCACCCTAGTAAACCGATCAGCTAACACGGATTGGGTGGATGTGAAAAACCTATCCGGGCAAGCCATCAAAACGTTACTCGCCCTTACCTAAGGTAGAACAGAGATGCAGAAAACTACTAGCCAACTGTCAAAGGGGAAACGTGCATGTGGACATGGGTTATCACGAAATCATATGAAAAATTGCGATTTAAGTTTGAAACGTCCTCCGCTGCAGTTGGTTCGCTTCATCTGGGAGCAGGAAGCAGTCTCGTGAGAAGTCAGTAATACACTTATCGCGGCCATGTCTGAATGTGAGGGTAGCAAGCAAAGCACTGACGGTTATGGGGACATCATTCTGCTGAGCTACGCCGGGAAGGCGCTAGTGAGCATTTTGCTGAATTCACTCGATGTGGAAGTTATGGAAATTCGTTTTTCTGAGAAGCGGTGTGGAATTCAGGTGAGTCATCGAAAGATCGACATTGTGTTTGCTGCTCGACAGATCCAGGAATAGTGCCGTGAACGCAACTAGCCCTATTTGCCCTCTTTGTGGATTTCACACAAGTCCTTAGATCTATGAGCTGTGAAGCATCGTGCATGGTGCTCAATAAGCTTAGATATTCAAATATGTTCATCAGTCTACTTAGAAGGTTATATGTTGGTGTGAAAGCGAAGCTACGATCGTGTGGGTCGTCCTCTGAGGAAGTTGACATGATCACCGGTATGAAGTAGGGCTGTATGATAGCATTAACTCAATTCGCTTTATTCTTGATCGCAATGTTAACAGTTACACTTCAAAACCCGGAGGACATTGTTTAAATTGATCACCGTACAAATGACTGCTTGCTGGGTAGTCGGGGTTCCGCATACGTTATTTGACAATGCGTATGCTGTTGTTTGCATAGGATAGCGTTATAATTGCACATAGCAGAAAGGAATTTTAGTGGCTGGTCACTGTTTCTGCAACCGCGGTATTCGACTGCGGTTTGGATATCAGCACAGGTAAGGCGCTTTCTTCTTCTCAGCCTTCTCCGGTTGGAGGTGATGTGCCGAATCCTGGAATCCGTGTCAATGGAGATGTTGTGGATAGCCGTGCAGATTTCTGTCACTTGGATAGCAGACTGTCAGTAGATCTGTCCGTGGACCATGAGCTACGAGGTTGTATAACAAAAGCTGGTGGCTGTTTTAAACGTTTTGTGTAGCGTAATTGAAGAAACCGCCGTCCGAAGATGGAAACCAATCGTATTGATTTTCCACACAATCGTGCCGTCCACGCAACTGTACGACAGTGGAACCTGGACATCGTAGGAATGGAGTGCGCAGTATCTGAACCGCTTCCATAAGCAAAGTCTAAGGCGCATCTTGGGTATTTGGTGATCGGACACGGTTGCGAACACTGAGAAATTTCGCCGAGCGGACCTGAACGAGATGGAATCCATGCTGGTACTCAGTCAGTTTCATTGGCCACAACACTTCCGTGGAATGTTTGATAAGTGGATTTTATGGCAGCTGTTATGCCGGCAACTCAACGTCGGTAAGCAAAATCGTGGTGGTCGGAAGGTGTGATATTAGGACGCTATCCTATTAAGTCTTTCGTATCGTAATATCATTTGTAGATGTTGTGAGGAAGCAACCTTGAACATCAACGTCTGGAGGAGTACGGTCCGGGCGAGTATCACAATGTTCAATGAGTGACAGTTGTGCGACCGTGAATTCAAGAGCGCGGTAACCAAAGTAAATATAGATGTCATAGGTTGTGGTGACGTGACTGCGTGACGTTTCGATGCATGCGGCCACGAATGCGCTGGCGGTCTTAGGTTGGTACGTCATTAACGAACTCACAGCACGCCGTCAGCGTGAGACGACGGGTATGCCAGACGCAACTAAGTGATGTCAGTTATTTCTATTCTTTCGTTCATATTAACCAATAACCACAGTCGTCTGGTAAATAACCCGCCCTCATTTTCAGAAAACCGGTTCACGGTGGCCTTCTTTCTATTGACCTCTTCGGCTTTGTTTGGTTTCCTGTTCAACATAAAATTTTCGGTTTTGTCCCTCATCCTATCTAGAGTGTATCAATATGTACTCCTAGATTGAACTATTTCTTCCCTTATATTTTCAGTTGTTTTCTTCGCAACTTAGATCTTACCATTGAAGTCTATTCTCTCCTGGAAGACAAGGGCTTCAGTTTCATACTAGTCTATCAGCTGGCTAACTAGTATTAGCCTGTTGGACCACAGAATCCTTCTGATCTTGTTCATTCGTGTTTATATTGGATACGGAGCGTGGGAGTGAGTGCAACCCTAAATAGGGTAGTGACAACCACCTATTGTGAGAGTTACGTGCAGGCATGTTTGGTTTTCGCGAATCCGAGTTGGTTAGCAAACTTGTTCTTGGTGTTGTGACCGTAGAAGACGCCTAGCCTGAGAAATCGTTTATTGTGCAAACTCCCGTATAGGTGGTCAAAAATCAAACCACGAACGCGCACTCATTTGCACGTCAGACATGCATTCACATACATCGGGTGACAGTACGTTGTCATTCGCTTTGGTGCAGCTTCTGCCATAGCGCGTACACACTATTCCGATAGTCTATTCTTGTCCGCCTTCTTCCTGGCGTTCGGAGCTTGCTATTTTGTTCCAGAATATCGCCTGTGGGTAATATACTACTTGTGAGTAGTATACTACTCACAACGAAACTGCCTGTCATACAACAATGGTATGTACTCCGGATTCAGTTGCTGGGTCCACGATTTTTGGACGACCGGTGCGCTTTGTTTGTGTCTGGTATGTTGCAGAGGCCTGATCGGTTTGATGCGTTGTGGTGCTGTAAGACTGTAATGCGGATCGCGTCCGTTGCCTTGGGGCGTTGCTGAAGCGTTTGTTTTCCAGGAAATGACATTTGAAGTTGCGTTGTGTTACTCCACTGCGGGCTCAGTCCCTTGCCTGTGGGCGTGGTTACAAGCTGTCGCACAACGCCCATGAGAATTACTCAGCGAGTGTGTGCGCGTTTGTTTGTGTTTTTACGTGTTTGTGTGTGGCTTTGAAACGCACAATATTGGCGGAACGGGGCTGACTTTCAGTCGTTGGGGCAAAGTTTGAATCACTCAGTGGGGTTCGTGGGTACGGCCCGAACTGTCGAATCCCGCAGTAGCCCGTGGTGCTCGTACGCCTATCTTGGTTTATGTGAACTTGAACATTTGCAGTAAAATGAGTGCATGGGCAAGCAGGTAAACTGACGGGTTCTACTGAGCAGGTAGCAAGAGAATGAATGAATGGATAATTCATCTTGAGGTAATTGGGTGTAACAAAAAATTCAGGATAATGAATAATTTGGGTGTAACTTCTGTATATTCGTCGCTTTTTGGATCTGATTTAGGCCATCATTATTATCATCATAGAGAGCAATACATCAGTATTTTTCACTGATGCTTAACTACCAGGTAACCATGAAGAAAGCAAACCCTCTACAGGAAGAGTGAGGAAAAACGAGGATAACTTAAGACGGGACCTAACTAATAAAAGTAGCTACGTCTATATTCAACCATTTAGCATTAAGGTGCCTAAACCTTGCAGTCAGACAACCGGGCGTTAAGTGAATATAAGGCATTATCAACAAGAAAGCTTTCTTACAGCTTTCACTGCCCCGCGTCGGCGAGTGCACTCACTTCACCGACAACTCGGCTAAATAACATTCATGCCGCTGAGCCCGATTAGCCGCCATTTCACCTAACGTCTTCAGCTACCGATTCCATGGGTCGCAAGGTTACCAGTCCGGTAGACGAACCCGACCTACGGTGACCAACCCCTTTGTGAACAATTTCATTTCTCTACACCAGGTCATCTGTCTATCTAGCATTTAATGCCAGTCGGCAAACAGTCCCCCGGAATGACCGACGACTGGCTGGCATCCTCAGTACACGACTTAATCATCGAAGTCTGTGTAAACTTATGGATTGAAAGAAAGAACTCGCTTGGCAATCACTATCAAATACCCGCTTTCCAATCTCTTCGCTACTTACTCTTTGATATGATTGTATGTGAATGATAGAACGCAGGCATTGATGATCGGATACCTGAAGACAATTCACGTCTTCTGTCCTGGGTGGTTAAGCTTCGCTGCTGTATAGTAATAAAGCTCTCACTGTTGCCTTATACACGCGACTGTTATGCCTCAGTGAGACACCTCTCTGTCGCCAGAAGTGTCCCACATTGGCGAATGCTGCCCTACCATTAGAGAGATGCACTCCTATTTCACTTCCTACACCCCCGTCGTTGCCGCTAACACGGCTTCCCAAATACACAAACCGGTCAACAACCAGTTACCCAACATTAAATCTACGTACTCACAACAGCCTTGCAGAGCCACTCTGAACTTTGGGGATGCAAAACGCATTCCGAAGTACTTGTTGGAATGAGAATCAGCGTCTAGCAATGCTTGTGCTGTTTGAAGATCGTCAAACAACAACACCTTGTCGTCAGCATAATCAACGACAGTCAGTCTTCCACCAGGTAGGAGGTTCACGCTAGCATCTCACGAATGTCGCAGACGGTTCTTCATTATTCGATTTATGACAGATTTAAACAAAAATGATGAAAGTGGACAGCCTTGACATGCGCCACTCATGGTGCTGAAACTGTCAGACAGCTCACTGTAAACCCTAACATGAGCTGAAGTACGGGAATAAATACCGGTAGTATGTTCACATACCTGGTCGACATAACTCTGTTTTTAATCGACTGAAAATCTTGATTGTTTCACCGAATCGACCGCACGCTTATAGTCGAGAAATAAGGCATCGATTGGCCCGGGATATACATGGCCCTTCACCAGAACTTGACGGCTAGTGAAAATTTGTCCAACAAATCTTCGACCGGGAGGTAACCCTGCCTGTTCTTCTCTAATGTATGATTTCCGAGGTGCATCGAATGGAAGAAATAGAATGGATGCCAGACCCATAGCAATTACTAGAGTCAAGCTAATTCCCCTGTAGTTTTCGCAAGAGTCTCGGACACCTTTTTTGATTGTAGGAATTATTACTGAGTGACTCCAGCACGGAGAGATGGACTCCGTCCTCCACACAAGTTGAGACAACCACGTCAAAATCCTTACTACCTTCTTTGAAAAGTGCCGGCATGAGATCATCTGAGTCAGCAGGCTTATTACGTTTGAGAGCTGAAATGTAATTGCGAATCTCAGTTTAAGTAGGTAGTTCCACACCTACCGACCATGATGCTGCATTACAAGTTTGTAGCAGCAGCGTAATATAAGTAAGAGGCCAGCTCCCAGAATGTTCAACCGAGCGCCGTAACTTTTCGTTCGGACTCTAACATGGATAAACCTGCTTTTGAAATAAGTTGGCATTATGGGGAAACATAAGGTGTACAGTCTTTCCTGAAGTAACATTTCGCACGCTGAGACCATATCAGCGCGCAAGTATTTTCAAAAACCAGAAAAACAATCCTCAAATCAAAAACGATTAGTCCGCTGGTTAGAAAGTATGTGAATTGGCGATTAAAAATAACGTCAATAATAATCGTCAGGTAGGTAAATCAGCTTCAGTTGTTTTCGAATGTACAAGAAGACTGTGAAGTCTAATCGTCAGTTCCTCAGTGAATCAGAGATTGTCTTCAGTATCATCGACAACTCAGCGACTGTACCATTTGTTTTGACTTCCGCTGTAGTTTGAATTATGTTCATTGCCATTGACGCATGTGAACTGTTTGGCAGTGGTGTCTGGTGCTTTTTATCCAGCCATTTATTTACCCCTTTACTACCTGAACGAACAAGTGTTGCTTTGAGTTAATAAAATCCACTTCAAAATTGACAGATAAATCCTGACATCTCACACTTATTCATATATTCACTCTTAATGAGCGTCCACTGATAACCCATTGCAAAAAGATTGTTTATTTTGTCGTCTGTTTTCTGACAATTCGGTGTTTAGGTTCATCAACTTTTGACGTCCCAAGTCACATTTATTCAGCATCACCTTCGCACCTAACAACTAAACGGATTACATCCCCAGCACGTTGGCCTGCATGACCACAGTCTGCATTACGTAGAGTACAGTTGTGGTATGAGCATATATTTATGGTCTTACTTTGACTAACTAGCAGAGATGTGAAGAATCAGAAGTTAAGGACTGCTTCAGTGAAGGCGGCACTAGCTGTTAAGTTAGCAGTGAAATAACCGAACGTTTTCCCTATCGAACATACCGATCCATTTTTGACGACTTCTTGAGCTAATTTCCAGGTTGGGCAACAATGCTTGATGGCCAGTGAACATTAAAGTTTATTCCATGGCGATCAGAAATTATGACTGAGCCTTCTTCTATTTGCTTGTAAATAAACAACCTCTGTATATGACAAAATGAATTTATTGGTTCACTCGAACTAGCTAAAGGACTACTGCTAATGACAATCGCAGACTGTCAGCTGTTCTACATTAATGGTCATTGCTTATACCATAAATATTCCTTAAATTTGATATGATATCGCTTGAGATACACCTGTGAGCGTTAAGGACGCATCAAACACGGTGAATGCTCTCCATCATCAACCATCCAGGCGTTTTGCTATGGAAAAATTCAGCTTAAATGCACGAAAATCCGGTTTCGTTGTAACGTGTTAAGCTGGTAAATTAGACGTTCAAAAACAAAAACAGATCAATACAACGGAACTGCATATATCTTTGAGGGAGAGGATAATTGTTTCTTGTGATCACTCTGCTGTTATCCAACCTTGTACATTAACATTATTAATGCTACTTTGTCCTTCCTTTTTGTCTTATGTCAAACTAACACTTACTCTCCAGCCTTAATATTTTACTATCACTTAAAAGACAGCTGACTGAGTTTCTTCGAGATGCCGGGACGGCTTAGACACATTTTCACCTTTAAGAAACTGGGATAAGAACTACGCTATCAACCAGCCGCCACAAAAGTCGCCCGTTATAATGCTGTATTATTGACCTGGCAGGACATATACGACACGCCAGGTCATTGAACAAAGAACTTCCCTCTCGGGACTCCCGTTCGACAGAACCATAACAGTGAAACATGTTAGATCTACTTTGACATACGGCCAACGTTCAGCCAAACTCTGACACCATACTTACCGTGTATACATGTAATCAGTATCTATAGTTTTAAGTGTTACCAGATGTTTACCTATAATCAAAGAAGACTGAGGTTTGTAAACAATTTTGCCGTTAGACCTGAAAAAGTTTTCGAAAACGTTGGACAACCAATTTGGTCTTTCAGTTAGATCCATTATGTCATCACACCACACAAACAGTCAGATGATTCTCAGATTTCTTACATTGGTTAAGTTGTAAAGATGGAGGTCAACTGGAGCACTGTGCAGTCATAATCAAGAGTAATACCCACTCCCACAATGCGGACTTAAACAAGGATGAACAGCGGTAGCCTGCATCAGCTGACTGGATTTGTCCTGTTGTATATTTAACGATATGACCCTCGAATTGTTACGTTTTTACGTGCACCATGGCGAACGTTTTCACTGGAGCCATCCAACGCCTTCTACTGGGCTAAATCAGTAGGCTAAGGGCCTGTATCGTGTCAGGTGATAAACCGGAGTGGAGAGCTACCTCACGTATCTTCTAGGTAAATTAAGTCACGGAGCTGTTCAATCGTCACTGCACTAGGGAAGATTTATAGTGCAAAGGAAAACCATCGCCCTGTCACTACTTCGAGAACAAGGTGGAGATAACAAATGATGTTGCTTTAGGCCTTGCTACTTCCAACAATTTCTACTGGTCGTGTCAAGAACCAACTGAGTGAAACTGCTTCAAATCAATAGCCCGGTAAACTATTCATTCTGCTCCACCAGTTCAGTATTACACTACATGCAATAATTATTAGCGCACGTTACCTTAATGATCAGATGACCTAAATTATAGCGCTGTCAGTAGAAACTTGGAGGATGGAAACTGTTCAGAGTCGTAGCCAGATTTTCAGTAGGTCATAGGCTGAATTAGGTTGTAGCTTCATTGTAACTTCCTTATCGCTCGAACTGAGGCAGTTTGTGCAAAAAAGAGGTCCGTTCAAGCACTTCAGCTGCAGTGGCTAAGCGCAGCACCTCACATTACTTATATAGCAGTGAAACTCATTGATGCGAGCACTGTTCCGTCCACGATTATTGCTCAGCACTATTTCGTTGATGTTTTTCAGCTGAACTAGCGCCATGAAGAATCACTGAAAATGGGAATCCGACTTTGCTAAACTTGAATTTTTATTTTATGGTAAAGAAAATTTTTCAGAAATTTAAATGCAGTCACGTGCATTTTACACTGTTTCTTTCTGATTCACCCCTACCGTATTTCGTTGGGTAACACAATTTGTCATTTTATTGCTTACTCATGTTGCCTTACCTGCTTTGCGGATGACATTGTTATGCGATTTTCCAGTACTAGACCGTGAGCGAGGTATCATCATATCCTGCTGATAATCTTGTTCATGTCGATGCCAATCCGGCCCCGTCAAAACCTGACAGTACTATCGATCGACCAGCCGAAATGCTTGAGATGTGCATCAGCCAAGTTTCCAGGCCGTCTGTGTGCGGTTAGCACGTGTATTTATGCACATGTGAATGCACGTGCGCGCACCAGTGCGTCCGTGCGAGGTCGAGCGCGCGACAGCATTAGGGCAGGTGCAGCTATCTCTCTAGTGGTGGTCGAATTTGACTCAAACCCATAAAACCGTACCAAATACGTATTGGAGTCATTTTTTGTGGAGCCAGTTTGTGGTTCCAGTAGTAATAAATCGATTCATAATTTGGAGTTACGCAGTTTCTCAATTTGCACCCAATTTGAATAGACCACATCCATGATATTAGGTGCGCTAACCACTCCTCATTGTAGGACTGTTTGTTATTGAAACATGAATCAACAGGATGTGCATTTTAGACAACCCGTTAATTGTCATCTCTGATATCTAGCCCCCTAAGTTTCAGTCGGTCGGGTTACCCATGAAATATACAGCGTTTGAGTGAGACACTTACCATCATGATTATTTTGGTACTTGATGCATTTTTGCCATTCGATGGCATCTTGTGCTTTTGCTGTCATTGAACAGTGATTGTTGGACTCACAGACCACATGCACATGAACATGTTTCGTTCTCTGTGCTATTTGATTGGACCTCAAATTGGAGGATGCGTCGCTGGAATTGCCAGCCTCAGTTAATCTCTATTTTCCCCCTGACTGATCAGGCTCGACTGAACAATGGGACACATAACAGCATTCAGAAGAGTAAAAAACAAAGGCAGAACACCCGCCTACTAGGTTCTAAGTGGCAGGGTGTACCAGAAAGCAAATGACCACCAAGCTTATGTTGCCCTGACAAACACAGTCGCATTTTGTTCGCCTACTTCCTTAAATAAACGATATTTTATCTATGCTGCTGCTCACCCTGCTTTCAGCCGCTTGTTAAAATGATAGTGACCAACGATACAAACGTAACTTGACCTCGGTAAGTAATGTATTGTGAAGACCATTGTAACACCAACAGGAAATATTAATGAACGATAAACATTCTGCTGGCATGAAGTGTACCTTGTATACAACAAGCAACAGGAAACCTGTAATTCAGTAAGCCAGTTGCATCGTCATGGGTAGTTTCTCATTATAGAGAAGAACAGTTTGCATTATCTTATTTGCTGGAATTAAGTACTAGTTTCGATTTGCTATAATCCCTTATGTGATAACTTCTTCTTGGTTCACCCGCTGCAGAGCTCTGGTCTCCACCTCTTACAGTTGTTACTATCAGCTACAGAATTTGCGAAATTGAGCGTCTCCGTTTGGTAGCTGGACTCACACGGGAATGTTATCATTCAACCTGATATGTCCAACAGTTTGATTAATTCTGATTAATCGAAGTGGCCAAATAGTACATAAATACTCCAAAACAATTATTCCCCGAAATAAAATCGTAAACAACAGTCAAAACAGTGGACTGAATGATTTATTGCCTGGCGAATTTCGCCACATCTCACCAGGTGCATACTGCACTGTTGGTGTTTATATAGCACAATCAAACAAGGCTATTGAAAAGAAATGTATGATCACACACACACAACTCACGCACGTATGCACGCACGAACAATAAAACTGTTTATATACCACGGCAATTTCAAACTGACGACCATGTCCTTCTGCTGACAGAGGAGTGGTTTTCAACCCTGAATGACAACAGCCTCAGCGAACTGGAGTAGTCGTCGATTGTTGATCATATCGATGATAGTGAAGTCAAGAGCAGTGATCATCTCATGTCCAGAAGCCAACTAATGACAAGTGATCGAGGATATTGGCTGTCTGTATTTCACTAGTTGCAGAGTGTCATCTCAAAGCTAGCTTATAAAGGTGACGATGCGGTGGAAAAGCCCGGTCGGTGACTTCGAGCGGCAGTCAGTTGAACGTTCTACGCGACCTGCGTCACGACTGTATTTCCAACCAGCCGAATAGCAATACCCTCTGTACGCCAAATCCCACTGTATTTACCAGTTACAATATGGGTGTCAGACCATTTACATGGGCATAGCGGAAAGACAATTGCGTAATAGAGTAACCGGGCCTGTTCCGGCTTGCGTTGAGCGTGAGATTTAACAGATCCTAGAAACTGTTGTTGTGCAACCACTGCAACGTACGTTCAACCTAAGCCGGAACATACCCGGTTACTCTACTGCACCCATATTGAAACTTGCAAATGATGGTCGTAGACGATTGGTTGAAATTGAGAATTTGAGGTTGCGGGATATGAATTGCAAATATATTGCAATTTTGTAAACATCTATATATTTTTAATAAGGGTTTAAACTGGTTACCTGTACCTCAGAATTGGAGATGTAAATGAGAATAAAGACATAGGCGAACATATGTTTTCGGTAATTTATCTTCAGGCCGGTACAGTTATATAAGGAGTTAATAGGGTTGAGTCATGTGGCGAGGGTTTAGCAAAAATAGTTTTAGACTAATCGTATTACTTTATGTGCTGTCGGCGTTCAACTTAGCTTATTTTTTGCACGTCTTCATTAATTCG
>LUCH01004824.1:11149-21594 GCA_013368495.1 Paragonimus heterotremus
CAAGACCAAGTTCTGCGTGCCAAAAGTGTTTGGTGATATAACACCACTCCGAAGGGAAATATTGCCGATCAGTATATTCCAAGTAAAACAGAACTCGGGTAACAAAATCGGCAACCCTATTACTTTCACTGTTGATCTTGACTGTTCCATGATTCCCCTAAATCAGCACGATGTAACTGGCAACATCGTTACGATGTCCATCCAGAAGGGTACTGGAAAACAAACCACGTTCGGCTCTGTTGACGCTAGGCGCGGTCAGTTTTGTTCAATAAAACCCACGGTTGGAGCAGAAAATATTACCCTTAGTCCTCCATGAAACCCTACGACAACCAAGGCGCTGACTGAAATGAGCCCTGGACCTAAGATTCCGAAAGTTCTCCGGAGTTTTGTGGGTAGTATCCAAAATTCCCGCAACAAAGACGAGGTGTGACAGGTAAATTCCTCTCCTACTTACTGTAGGCGTTTCCCTCCATTATCTAGAGTGAATGTACATACCAACCGCCGAACTAAAACGCCTGAACAAGGCTTCAAACCAGCGGTGGGACCTTCACGCTGCTAACTAGAGAATAATGTTCTAGATTTGCAACATGAGGGTACATTGATGGCACTTCATAAACGCCACCAATCTGGTTCTAATAATCACATTTTGAAAGCCAACGCACTCCCAAGGAAGATGAACAATTGGTCTTCTATTGCTTTCAAGCCAATCCAGAACTGTAATAAGTTTCATACTTCCCATGCATTACCCAATGGCTCCACAATACCCTATGATTCTATCCAAAGCATTGACACTAATAATAACCAAATTTCTGAGGTATATATTCCGTCAGGTACATCACCACCTGATTATATAACCAGCGCAAATTTCCATCAACCAGCCTTATTTTAGTGCAGTCCATCCACCAACCACTGCCTCCATGTCCCCATGTCCCTCCCAGCAGTCCTACCATAATGACACTCTTCCAGCACCTTCTGTTGCGGAATCAAACCTTCGCGACATCCAATCGAACATGAGTTCAGAATTGGTACATCTCCTAGACCGGAACTCTCCATGTGATATTTCACAACAACAATGCCCCGTATGTCATGTAGTTTTTGAGCGGCTTAAATGCTGTGCCTGACGGAAAAATTCTACCAATTAACCACTCTCAAACGTAAGGTAATTGATAAATAAGGTCCACATCCTTAGATCTTTTGTCATTTTGTTCAATCTCCATATCATTCTCGTCGCCCAGATGGAGGTCCCCTGATGATTTAGACACGCAAAGAAGCCTCATTGAATATGATATATTTCGTGGAGATCGTCTCACAGGACAACGCTGTGGATGCATCATTGACCTGAAAGAGCAATTTTCCGCAGTTACACTTGAGGAGTCTAGTCGTAATAAAATCGTGGACTCGCTGTGGTCAATGGTCTCTATAGGTTCTCGCAACATACTTATTGTATGCACTTACCGACCGCCTAATGCTACTAGCAGTGACTTGACTGACATTTTAGAGATGGTAAAGCATGTAACAAACATGCCATGGGAACACAAACTAGTAGGAGGCGACTATAACATACCGAGTATCCCCTGGACCTCATACGCCGTTCCTGCAAAGCAAGCTGAACCTCTTTCATGCATTCAACAGAAAGAGTGGAACCAACATTTCTTAGCGCCCACCAGACAGAGACAAATTTTGGATCTCATATTCACCAGAGGTATCTCGTCCGTGGGGATATCCGTTCTGAAACAGTTTCCAGGAAATGTTCAAAATATCGTCAGATGTCAGTTCGACTCCAAAACAGTTATCAAACCGACAATTATATTCTACCGTCCGATCAAGTACATCGATTGCAACACCTCCTTCTCTTTACCAAGAACCCTCAATTGGAATACGTCCTTTCTCACATCAGGCCCAAAGGTAGCAACCGAAGAATTTACCAAGTACTTCACTTTTCGTGTTTACATTTTGACCCCATAAAGTCAAAACGCGTTGATTTGTAAGTACAAGGTAGAATCCCTGCGGCAAAAGAGACTGTCAAACTTAAATCACTTAAGTCTATGCACAAAAGAACACTGGACTTCTCCCTGCTAGTGCAAATGAGCCGTATGCTTAGACATAGAACGAGACTGCGTTATGCAAACGGAGGAAAGCTCATGCATGGAAGTGAGCGAAGAGGCATGAGATTGATACAACTGATGAGACGAAGGAATTCCATGAGGGAACTAACTATAAAGGTCATACTTCTTAAAGATAAAACGGTTATCGATGACCCTGTTGAAATATGTGAAATTCCGAGCTCCTGGCGTGGCTTCCTAGTTCAGCTAGTAGAGCGCTTGCAGCGTAAAGGCATGATGTTTCTGTCACTGGTTCGAATCCAGCTGAAGCCCTGACTTTTCACGGTTGGGTCTCATCTAAGATCTTCAACTCGTATTTCGCTACTGCGTCCAGCGTGGAGAGTACAGTACCACATATTACACCGTTGTAAACAGAGGAGGCTTCGTACGATGCTTCGATTGACGTAAGAACTATCGAACGCGGTTAATCACTATTAAACCCACAACCCACCCTGGACCTGGTGGTATCCCACCAGTCGCTATCGAGCAGAGACTTGAGGATGTACCCGTCCTTTTAATAAATTTGTTGACGTTATCACCTCTATCCGGCACCTTCCCTCCCCAGTGGAAAATGTCAATCATAATGGCCAGTTACAAAGGTGGTCCAAGGCAGGAAATAAGTAACTATCCTCTCATTGACTACACACCAGTTTGCTCAAGAATGTTTGAGATGATAAGAAAAGCGCTCATTGTCAAACTCTCTAGATCGCAAGACCTCCAACCTCCTTCGCAGCACGGTATCCTCAGTAAGCAATCTTGCATGATAAGTCAAATGAAATTCTTGCGATTCTTACGATTGCGCGTGCGATTCGAAAAGGGCAAGTAATTACTGCGTGGATATTTTATTTGAAGTTTCTCATATAATTGTTATTTTTGACAACTTTTATACCGTAAAGTCACCTTACATTTTACCTACGTCCACGTCCGTCTAAAAAATATTCATATATAACAAATTATGATGACCGAAACCGATCGTCAAACAAGATCGACTGGCGTCAAAACCACTTGTTCTAGCTCTAAAGTAGATATTGAACGGCCTAAGAGCAAATGCTCTAGGCCCAAAACTTGCGAAGGCCCTTCTAAAGAAGCTGCCTTTGAAGGAGATGAAGATAAACCGGTGGTTTCAGTCAATACCCCTCTAACTAAGTACTGTTTTATACCCCTAGACAAGGTATTGGCAGTTATTTGGTAAGGTATATAAATTGGAAGCTGAACTGTCCCAACCAAAAACAAGCTATGCTGTAATGGATTCTCTAAAGGAGAATCTCATCTCCCTATCTTACATCTTCGAAGTGCGGGAAAGTCCCAAGATGGATAACTTAGAGAGTGCAAGCATGATTCTCAACAAATTGACAACTGAAATCACAAAACGGATGCTTTGCACATATAATGCCATCGTATTCAATGTGCCAGATAAGCTTCACCTCGATGGCATTAAGAAGCTACTCACGAGGATTACCAATGTAGACCCGACATTATATACCTGTATTTGACTTCGCAAGAAGACTCAAAAGATCTGCTGCCCGCTTTTGTTCAAATTCCAGAGCAAAACAACTGTGAGACAGTTCATCGAATGTCAGGACCTCAACAAGTCCAAAACCCCTCTTAAACTGATAAGAATTATGCAGGATAGAACGCTGATTGAGGCGGAATGTCAACATCGCTTATTGTGCAACATTGTCATCTCCAAGCGCGTGGCTCAGGACACGTTCAAGCAAGGTGCGACGATGTCCAGGTGTAATGAATCAGGTCCTGATGAGTGTGTAGCTTTACCTCGTGTAGCTTTGTCCTGTTGCGTCAAACCTGAGCCTGCCACTGTTCGTCTTGAAAACACCAACGACATAGCAGAAGATATCATACTCGCCGACTTGATTAACTTAACATTAGATCTTTACAGTTCCAGCAATCTGACTTACGAAACGGCGGCACCCGTCGAAGAGTCAACTTTCAAACAACAACAGGTAAATCAGTGTGCCCACATTGAACCAAATAGGACGTCTAAATCTCAACCGGTCAACGCGGTAGCTAGATCAGACAACGTAAGGCTCAAGCCATCTACCGATCAGACACACGCCGGCATTCCAACTTTAGACTCAACCCAGATAAACCTAACAACCGGCCGCCAGTGGAGCACTGGCTTCAACAAACCCTCCTCAAGTCACTATCCTACGAGTCGTTCGTGCTTACCTCCCCCGCAATACAAGGGAAATAATAAGCATGTGAACCCACACCCAGGGAAAAAATGTATCTATTACCAGCCCCCAATATTCGGTCTCTTCCCAACAATAGCGAAATCCCACGTGACACACATTTTGAAGCAAGACTTAACTAGAACCCCACTATTTCCACCAAAGTTGCTTATCCGATGGTTAACGCCCCTTTTAATACGAACAGCTCCTATAGCATTAACGCTTACCTAAATGTAACCCGTGATCCCTTCGCAGACAACTTACATGTAGATATGATCATTCCATTTCAACCTTACTCTTTTTTATTGCGTCACACATCGTTCAAACCTCCCATGTCCAGTCCATCTCCCATATCCCCATTGTCCCGACACATCTTACTGACACTTTTCCAATTTTTTCCGTCATGGACTCAGACACAGGGGACATTCCATTGGTTATCGATGCACTCACCATAACCGCATCAGACCAAGGGATGTCACCAAAGTCTCTGAACCACAAAGACCCTTCTGCTTTGGACATTTTTAAAGGTCTAAATTTGACGTCGAATAAGGAAACTGCACTAAGTTTATTGCTTTTGAATGCACGCTCACTGATCAACAAGATGCACAATTTTAGATCTTTCACCTTCTTATATAATCCTTGCATTATTCTGGTCACTGAAGCTTGGTGTACCCTTGAGACTTCTGACACACAACTAAATGTTACAGGTTATCATATGTTCCGTAAAAATCGCGGTACAGGACGCGGCGGTGGAAGTTTAATTTACTTAAAGGGAAAGTATTCTGCAACCATACTCGATGAGCCGTGCCTTGATAGAATTAATGATTCATTGTGGCTATCAGTGTCAACTGAATCCTGTGAACTACTCTTAGGATATGTCTATAGACCACCTAACGCCACTCATGACGACAGGACCAATCTTATTAATGGACTGAATTATGTATCAACATTGCCTACACAATACAAAATAGTTGGTGGAGATCTCAATATGCCCAATATTTCTTGAACCTCTTCTACAGCCCCTGCAAATCAAGCACAGTTTCTCGCGTGTTTCCAAGTAAATGGTTGGCGCCAACACGTTTTAGCACCTACCAGATTAGACCACACTTTAGATCTCATTTCTACAACAGGTATCTTTTCTGCTAAAATATCCGCCCCAGAACAGTTTCCAGGAAGTGATCACAACGTAGTCAACCTCATGTTGGAACTAAAAGCCGTAAAAGTGTCGAACATAATGAGTTATCGCCGAATGAATTTAATCGACTGGAATACGTTCGCCACTTTGTTGAGGTTGTTACGTAGGAGCAAATGGTGTGGGCTATAGATGAGTGACTACGGCCTAACGCTAACTACATATGACGAAAGAAGGGTACGCAGTTGAGTAATAAGGTGTATGACATAAATAGGTATAAACAGGAAGATGATTAAAACATAGAAAAGCCGAGAGACTCACGTACAGTACAAAATAATGTCCCAGTCGATAATAGTGTGGATAGCAGTATCCAGGTGTATGCTGTGTGTTGGCACTGTTGTGGGGATAGGATCACGTGGATGCAATGTGGAGCGGTACAGTTGTGGTGTGGCTCACGTCCTCATGTCCGTTGGCTTTGCGCGTTGTTTACTTGTTCACCGTCCAAGACGCGGCGTCAGAAGTTGTGTTGTGTCTCTTGCGAGTTTTGTCGCCTTCCTGTGCGTGCATTGCGCGCCTGTAGGTTAACACGCATGAGTTAGCTCAGTCGATGCGCGCGTGTGTGCGCGCATGTGACCTTGCCTCCCGCAGTGTTCAGGGGACAAGGTGTCACTGTCTGTCGGGTGAGTGAAAGTGAATTGCGCCAGGCGGAGCCTGTGTGTGCAGAGTGGACAAGGCATGTTGAATCACGCGCTGGCCTGTGGAGCGCGTGATATGTCTGTGACCTTGTGAATAGGCTAGGGATACGTGAGTGAGTGTGACAGTTAACATGTGGTCTCCTGACCGGATGTGGGGCGAATGGATGGCTAGGATTGAGCCATCGGGTTTAGCGCAACATACTGAACCGTTACAAGGTCATTGGTGTAGAACACATTCTCTCTGACCTCTGACCTTAGTATTGCAACCGAAGTATTAACTGAACACTTCAGATTCTGCATTAATATCTTAGCCCCGGAAGAATCGAAACGCCGCAGTGTACGCGGTAAAAGCAGGACCCTCACTCCAAAAGAGGAATGTAAGCTCAAAAGTCTGAAACCACGATACCGGAAAACACATGATTTCTCCCTTATTATTCAGATGCATCAAATGTTTGACACTATGGAAAATAGAACCAAAATGCTCCACCTGAATGAGGAAAAGCGTGCGCTAAACAGCAAAGAAGAGAGCTCTGAGTTGATGCAGTTAGTTAAACGCAGAAACTATACAAGAGACCCTATTATCTCACTAGTTACATTACAGAATAAAACTACCGTAGATGATCCCGTAACAATCTGCGAGGCCTTCAATTTGTATTTTGCTGCTTCCTTCAACATTGAAGAAAATATATTGCCTCCATCCCTCCCTGTAAAAACAAACACGTTCCTAAGCCACGTTACTGTTGGTGTAGTAAAAATACGCTCTCAGTTAGCTACTATCAAACCCTCTTATCTTCCTGGCTCAGCAGGTACACACACTGTTGCTCTGAAATACGGAGGGGATGACATCCTTCCCCTTTTGCTTAATCCTGATACATTTTCTTTATCATCAGCTTCTCTCCCTATCCAATGGAAAAGTTCTGTAATTCAACCCCGTTACAAAGGTGGTTCGCGACAAGACATCAGCAATTATAGTCCCATTAACCATACTTCCAGTTGCTCTAGAATGTTGGAAAGGATAACAAAATGTCGCATGGGTGAATTTATATTATCACAAGGCCTTTTAAACCCATCCCAGCGTGGGTTCCTCAGCTAACGTTCGTGCATGGCGTGTCGGCTGGAATCCTTCGATGATGTTACAAATTCTGCTAATTCGAGGAATGCAGTCACTACTATACTTCTGGATATTCAGAAAGCTTTTGATCGTGTGCCTCATAAGCGCCTTCTAATCAAAATGGCATCTTTCGGTATACGTGACCCGTTGCTCATCTGGTTTGTTTCATACCTTGTGGACCGCACACGAACAGTGAAAATAGGAGATAACAGCTCAACGTCCAGACCAGTCACCAGTGGAGTGATTCAAGGAAGCGTCCTGGGACCGTTACTCTCTCATGTATAAATATAATATATGTAAAATTATTAAGCTTGGTTAAGTATTCCTGTTAGCTGACGACATCAAACTTGTCTATACTTTTCCTCCTGGTGATCTCAATTCCTCTTTAGAAAATATACGGGAGGACATCATGTCATTACAGTCTTGGTGTCAAACTTGGCTAAGGAAATTCTCAGCCAATAAATCCACCATTGTCGCACACAGTTGCCATATATCAGAGGACTTTATAAAGCTTTATGGTCATGGTATTTCTACTGCCAACTCAGTCCGCGACTTGGAAATACGTTACTCAAACTCATTCAATTTCGTTGAACACATCTTTCCCAGCAGCTTAAACTAGACGAACGATTGGATACATTAAACACACATTCTTCCTTCCTGCAGCTCGAATACGTCTTTATAAGCTGTGCATACGACCCAACTTGAGTATTGCACGTACATACATAGCCACTTGCGTAAGTCTGATAGGCTAGCTCTGGAAAGTCTTCAACGTGCATTTACGGAAGTTTCAGCGGGTTATCCGTCTTCTTTAAACTACAGAGGACGCTGTCAAACGCTTGAACTGGATCCTCCCTGACTACGGCGTCTCAAGCTGAACCTTGCGCCCATGTATAATCTAGTTTATAGCAACAAATTTACCGTCATACTCGCGGATCGCCTTCAGCATAGCTCGAAATACAACATCAGGAACAAAGAGTTCACTTTGGCAACTCTTAAATCCCGTAAAAATCTCCGTTCAGAATTTTTCCTAGTGAAATACACCTAAATTTGGAACAAACTTCCACATGCAATTAGAGCCAGTTATAATATACATCAATTCAAACAAAGCTTAGAAACTTTCCTGACATTAAGGAACGTCACGCCGATTCTCAAACTCTGCTTGCCTGAAGACAGTATCTTTGAAAACGGACCTAATAACATCTAAACATCTGATCTAATCTGATAACATCTGAGGGTGAACTTATACCGCATGATGTAACGTCACATACACTTCGTAATGATCAAAGCTACCAACTTCGTCATTTGAGGAATTCCCCAATTTCGAAACTTATTATTTCTCCAGCAGGATAGATCACGTACACAGCTCTGTGAAAAAATTGCAGCTGCATAACAAAACTATAGCCAGCATATGATAACATCCTAAACGTCCCCGTTAGTAGTAACCAGACCATCCAGGTACACCCTTGCTCCATACTTAACGATTATCAGTTGTGTATAGCCATCACCCACTATGAAATGGCTGTGCAAATTAAGACAGTTTAGGGAATATATATAGCTCAACCCGTTCGCCTCATAAGATTACATACAAATATGTGCCTCTCCTTATTCTAACGGACCACCTGATAATCTTCCGGTGTTGCCAAACATCTTTTCCATCCTACATAACGGTCGTACATACCAAATCAACATGGGAATTCGGCTGTAGTCATATACTAGGAAAATCTGTGAATCGACCGCTTTTCGCGTTATAGGACAACAATTGTTTGTTAGAGATATATATTTTATTAACTAACACAAAATTATAAATTCTATATAAAAGATTTGGTCAGAAAATGTCAGATTCCATTTTGCGTCATACTCCACATGATCATTTTGCGTTCTTCCGTTTATCACGTAACCTCGCTTTCCATTCCTGATTCCACAATAAATTCTAACGCGAGACAACCTTCCATAACGTCTGGGAAATCAGAATCCCGTACTGGTTGGACAATTCGCAAGGTCTGTGAAATTCCGTTGATTGTGAGGAAACAACGAAGTCCAGTCCAGAAGATCGTCCAATTCTCCGGATAAGTGGGGACCCTCCCATCTTCCTTTATCATCACAAAAGTTGTTACACATTTTTCCGGAACCGTCTACGTCGAACGATGGCGAAATTCTTCGACTGTTCATTTTTCTCCATCATGATTAATCTTTTCCCTGGTATGACCGTGAACATAAGGCCAACGTTAACCTTGTGAAGCAAAAATTGATGTAACTTCTCAGCATTTTTTTAAATCGAACATTGAAATTTTGAGAACTATCGTTTTAGAAGGAAGCAAGCCAACTGGCTCTTTATTAACTGGAATTTTCCAGTACTATTATGTCCGTTTTGTTACTTTATTTCCATAGTTGGTGTATTGTACAATTAGCAATTATGTGTACGTTATGGGTTTCACGTTAAAATGTGTGTACTGATCACGCTTATCTGAGCGTGTTTCTCACAGATGCGTTGACAAATATGCCATTATTATTATTATATATCGATGTCTGCCGACGGAGGAAACAGTAATTATCATACGCCTAGACTTGCATAAGGCTTTTGGCCATGTGCCTCATAAGCGCTGTGTAACCGACTTCAGACGCATTATAGAACGTATGCGATTCGATGAGGTTTGCTGAAGAAAGTCCATGAGCCATGCATCTGGGTGATACCCCGCTGTCTGTGGATTCGACATCGTTCAGCCAACCCTCTCAACGTACACGATCACACTCTTTTATGCCGAAATCCCGATTGATGCCTTGGTGAAAAAAGTCTTGAAGCAATCTGCGCGCCGGCAACAACATTGATACCACTATTCCCAAGGGACCGTATAGCGAAACCACACAACTTAACAATACTCCTTTTGTGCTACCGGTGTGAGAGGAGTTGAGTTGAAACTGGAAGCAGTCGCCTGCCACATGCCACAACACGCCCAGAGCTCGTTGCTATTCACACCTGTAGAGTTCAAGATCCCCGGAGTCAAGAAGTTTTTCCTCATTCGGTAAATGTTCAATAGCCTCACTACAGATGGTAGCCCCCTCGTTATGTCTAAACCCACACAACCGCAGCATCGCTGGAAGTTAATTTACCACAGCATCGGCCTAGGTAATCGAGTCCAATGACACTAGACAGTCATCCGCGTAGAACTTCCTTTTCACCACGACAGCAGTCTATGTTAGAAACTGCTGTCGGTTGTT
>LUCH01004824.1:21694-34141 GCA_013368495.1 Paragonimus heterotremus
GTCGGTTGTTCACAGCTATCTTGTGTACTGTGAAACCAGCCCATAACGACGAAGTGGTTTCAAAGGGGTGGACATTTGGCTCACAGGTATCCGGCGGTCCTTTAAACGAATTATAACTCCACCAAAGAAAACTTAATGCAACCCGATCACGACATTGCAATCCCACTTGGAAGAACGTTTCTTCACTGTCAGCGGAGAGTGCCACTAAGTATTTGGAGAAACGCGTAAGTACTCCCGACAGAATGTTATTCAAATCCGGACCCTGAAACACGGTTTTGTTGTGAGACGCACTTCGGTGTTCATAGACACCATCAGAGATTGCGCGTGCCTTACCGGGTTTATTCGGATTGAGTACAGGATAGTGTAGCAAGTACCATTCCCTTGTTGTAATTATGGCACTCTCACTTATGTATCCTTTCCTGTTATGCTCCCGTATCGAGGAGGAATAGCCAGCCTCTAGCCTTGAGTCTCAACTCAACCTCCTCTTCAATGCAGCAAGGCGTTTCCCAGCCACCTCCATACTGTTTTGCTATAGCCAACTATCTTGTCTCCACGATATGCCTGTCTCATAGTGACCGCCCTTAAATACTACACCTTCAGCCATAGTTAATGCTTGTTTGTTCTCCACTGAAAGCGCTCTGTCCTCCAAGGTGATTCCGTCAGTGAAATCTAACCCACATGTCCTTCGGATCAAATCATCCAACGAGATCTGACGTGATTCGACGAGGTTTACACAATGCTCACTCCGGGGTATGGTACGGCACGGACCTCGGAGACTCCAGCCAAAAATGGTCTTACTCGCATAAGGCTCACTGCCGCTTCCCAGTCTCTGTTCCAGTACCCAGTGTGCTTTAGGGACATCGCATCCTATCAGAATCCCTATGCCGTTCTCAGTTAACCTATCAAACGAAAGGTCCTTTATGTGAGCCCATTCATCTACCTCAGATTGGTGGACGACGTCAGTCTGCGTCGGTGGCAGCTGCTTCACCGTATAAACTGAACCAGCTTTGACAAAATGCTCTTAATCCAGGGATTGTAACCCAACTGATACTCTGGTGCATAATGTTGCACAAGTTTCGTGTAGAGTACGGAACATCATCTGACAGGTTCGTCACTGCAAACCGATTGCTCTTGCAATAGATTCATCGAGCAACGTAGTTTTAGACCCATTATCCAAAAAGGCATACGTTGTGACCGACGCCTCTGGGCCAACCAACCTTATCGGAACAAATCCTAGGCACACTCCGTTTTGACTGGACGTGGCAACGCACAAGGACGGCTTAGTCTCCTCCTTACTTTGTTCAGGTTTGTCTTCATGAACCAATGTATGATGGCGTCGACCACAACCCGGTATCCCACACCGTATCTGTACTCTACTTGATCTTGCCACATGGTTCGCTTTCAAGCAAACAAAACAGTATCCGATGTTCTTCAACACCACCTTGCGTTGCTCCAGACTTTTGCTGCTAAACCAACTACAGTCAGATATGTCATGGTTGCCTTTACAAGCTGGACACTGCAAATTCACCCTTTCATAGGGTACACCTAGTCCGACGTTGCACCTCGAGTACTTGACTCCAGAGGATCCAGAGGACGTTGGGTAACTTGACCTATCTTCAACGCGAACGGCCAATTAGCCATACTGACTGGTGCTGACTGCCGCTCGTTTCTCCACAAAATGTAATAAATCGTCCGCGCCCAGTTAGGCTCTCAGCAACTTCTGCCCACCTTTCTTATAACTGGTGAGGCAATCGCTCAACCGCTTGGAAGAGGTTAGGTGAGCAGTTCAGTTCTGTTGCATAATCTAGCTGCGTCAACATCGCCTGACAGCCTTTCCTCCGACTGGCTAGCCCACGCAAACCATCAACATCGCCAGTGGCTAACTTAGGACCCATGAAAACTTCTTTGCTCACCGCCTGCATAATATTACGTCGGCGGCCAAACTGCTGGTGCAAAATTCTCATCGCCTGTGTAGACCCTTCTTCCTTTGGCAAGGGCGTGCAATGTTCAATTGCCTCTTTCGTCCTGCCACGACAGTAATGCAGTAAATATGAAGGCTTTGATCCTTCACCAACCAATCCACCTGCCAGGTTACCTTCAAAACTTCTGACGAAGGTGAAGTAATTCTTCGGGAAGCCATCGAAACTGTCAACTTCAATTTTGGAAGACTGGCTCCAAGGATCAAAGGTCTGAGATCCCGCTCTAAAGGCTCAACAGGATCCAAACTGAAGAGGTTTGTTCCCGAGGCTCGTTGTTGAACAGGGGGACTGATACTTCGCGCTGTACTAAATCTAGTCTCTACTTTCGGAACGGGTTAAACTTCCACCCGCCTACGGCGCCTCTTGTGGAGCTCCAGCAGTTTATTTCTCAACTCTAGCTCCTCTGCCTTCAACGTCAGATCTTCTTCCAACAGGTCATCAGAAACTTCATTAGAAACATTCATCAGAGTATGATTAGGCCAAACGGAAAATACAGCAGGTGAGTTGGACACACTCTCCATTCTCTCCGGTGGGGTCAACACCGTCCCTATCGCTACCCCTCGGTCGGATCCCCGTTTAGTACTAGGGGTCTCAAACAAGCAACACTCGTTCACAACAACAGTCGGTTCATGTGGAATCCTGTTATTAAGAAAGCTTTCAGAAACACCTAAGACATTTGGCCTAGAAGAATCGTTCACAAACTTCAGAGAATTGAGGTTAATTGAAAAAGGAACCTCACCATCGGTATGTGTCTAACTGGTCCTCATCCGAAAGGAGGAAATTGTTCACGGGACATAGCTCCAGCCTCGAGTGACAAAGGAGTGCCGGATCGTCTGGTGGCAGGTTGATGGTTCAGAGAAGCGGGATCTGCCTTGATAACGCCATAAGTGTCAGGAGAGGTAGCAATTTTCACGATATCCGATTTCATCATTCCCGAAGAAGGCGGGGATTCCTTGACAGGATAGCGTTGCTACGCGTCCTCGTTGAGATGCAGGATGTCCGGGCAAAATATCGAGGTATTCGAGTACTATTGAATCGTTCGCTGACGATTCAATGTTCACAACGAGTTACGCGTAACCGATTAATCCAAAAATGTCATTCTCAATATCCAACAGCAGAGAAGATAATCTATCTTCGAAACGGTTAATGAGAAGACGCTCGTGAAAACGGGATTTAATACGGTACTAATTGAATAAATGCACACGAAAATTGAATATCTCACCTCGAACGTCAAAAAACCTCACAAACTAAACAAAGAATGTGCCAGTACAACAACTCTGACAACTAAGCACCGCCCAGTAATAGGGAACGATATAACGGAATTCAGTTCATTCGAAGAAATGGTCGCTGGTTGGGTCGGAGCAAAATGATTGTTTACGCATGGGGAAATGGTAAGAATTCTAAGCTACTCAAGAAAGAATATGGAAGAAGTGTGTCTTATTTTGACATTTAGAAATGTACAGGGATCAGACTGAATAAGAGCAAAAGAAAAGGTTGGAGTGGCTGGTTAGAGAATAAAAATGGTTGATACTGTTTATTCCCAGGAAAATAATGAAACGTAAGGCCGCCCTCCAACACCCATCAAACAAACTGCAGCAATCTCAGAATAATGCAGCAAATCTCCACAAATCCAACAAGCATGCAGGAACAGATTTTTAATTGGCCAGACGTCTTCGTCAGTGCTCTTCCAGTCCCGACCGTGCCTTTTTAGAGAGAATAATCCTCAAAGCTGGTTTGTACTGCTTATAGCCGATTTTGTGTGGAGAAACATCACGACGGACCAAGCGAAGTCCCATCATTTGGCAGCTGATCTTCCGCCTCACGTCATAGACGAGGTGGACGACACATTGGGGCTACCGGACCCCGTTGATCCATATGAGCAGCTTGGACAGGCCATTACCAAGTGCATTGGCCTTTTGGATCGTCAGCACATCGCTCAGCTGCCGAGTTCCACCGAGCTAGGAGGCCAAACGTTTTCACAGCTTCTTTGCCACATTCAACGCCTTGAAGTGTCGGGTCAGCTCGAGGAGTCTTTAGTGAAGTAATTATGGATCCGGCGACAGCCTAGGGACATACAAATTATCCTTAGAGCCAGCCCTCAAGCGACCATATCGCTATGGGCCGATACCGCTGAACGCATCTGGAAGGCATACGGTAAACAGGTCTCCGAAGTATCTACGGCACCGCCGAAGTCACTGGCACTCCTGACGGATCGTACGGACGAACTCACACTTCAAATGCAGGCGCTCAGTACTCAAAGCTCGCGCCTGCACTCAGCCTCACGTGAACTTCCCAGTAGAGCTCCCGGGTCGACCTCTAGTAAGTGACGGGTGCCCATAGGGAGTGTCGACCCCGAATAATGCTGGTACCACCAGCAGTTTTGTAACCGTGCTCGATTCTGCTGAAGTCTCTGCTCCTTCTCCAAAAAGGGTCAGGTAAACTAGCCGGCCAGCACGTCGCGGCAACAGACTTTGGTGGCTCCGGAAGTCGCCTGTTTTTCATTCGGGAGTGCAAGTTGGGAGTTCGCTGCCTCATCGATACCGGTGCTGTAATCAGCGTTTTCCCACCGGATTCTTGAGAACGACTCACGCAGGCCCAGTCAACCTCAACTACAGCAAACACTACGCCTATTACCGTCTACGGCCAGTGTTTGGGTACACTGGACTTAGGCCTTCGCCGCACCTTTTGATGCCTTTTCACCGTCGTAGACGTCCAAATGTCAACCATAGGCAGAGACTTCCTCGAGCAATTTGACCTACTAGTCGACACATGACATCGCCGGACAGTCGACCGCAAGACGAACTTTTCTGTTACAGGGACTTTGGCCTACGCAGTTCCAATTGGTCTCGTTTACTGCCCGGTCATCACGGCTACACACGCCTCTTTCGTTGAACCATCCCCTACTGTCTTCAGACAGCTGACCTCGCTGCCGCCCGTGACTAGTGTAACGCAACACCATATCGTCACCGCTGACTGGCTGGTGTTAGCTAAAGCCCATCGTTTAACACCAGATAGGCTGAAGATAGCGCGCGGTGAGTTCGGGTACATGCTCGGGCTTGACAACATTCTCCTGTCGGATAGCCGCTGGGCTTCGTCGCTTCATATGGTGCCGAAAACATCAGAAGATTATCGCGCGCTTAACAACGCCAAGGTACCGGACAGGTACCCCATTCCATTTTCAAAACACTATCCGGCTTGTTCGAATTTCTGTGCATGCCGTTTGGTCTCCGGAACACTGCTCAAACGTTTCAACGATTTATCGACTACGTCACAAGAGGTTTGGACTTCATCCAATCCAATATCTACGAACTTTTTGTGGCCAGCTTCTGTGTAAAAGAGCGTCAGAATCATCTACGATTGTTCGTCGAACGATTCGCAGCGTATATCGTCACTATGAATGCGGATAAATGCGCTTTCAGTCAATCAGCAGTTGGCTTCTTAGGGCATCATGTTGATCAGCCCGGCATCCGGCTGCTGATCGACAGGGTACAAGCGATTCGTCACTTTTCGCGCCCTACAACGCTCACTGCTGTCCGTCGCTTTAACGGCGTGATTAGCTAGTACAACCGCTTTCTTCTGCATTGTGCGCAAATCACGCAGCTCCTGGCAGACTTCCTGCATGGCCGTTCCAAGGGTAACGTTGATTTGTCAGAAGAAGCTTTCATTTTTCTCTAGACGTCTGTTACCCACCGAAACGAGGTACAGCACGTTTGGTCGTCATTTAATAGGTACCTGCTCGGCCGTTCGTCACTTCCGATATGCACTCGAAGGCCGCCAATTTGTGATCTTCGCTGATCGCAAACCGTTGGTATGCGCCTTCTGCAATCGTTCCGAACGTCATTCACCCCGAGAAGTGCGTCATCTTGATTTCATCTGGCAGTTCTCGACGGATGTACGACACGCCTCTGATAGTGACTACGTTGTGGCTGACGCTCTGTCACGTGTATCAGCACCTGTTGGCCACCACATATTCGACTCCTCTGCTATGGCTGATGCACAACGTGCGGAGGACGATCTCCACTCTTCCTGCCAGCATTCGTCATTGCGCCCGCAGGACCTTCTGCTACCGACAGCATCGGAAACGATTTCATGCGATACCTCCACTAGGCGCCCTCGTCCAATCGTACCTTCAGCCTTACGACGTCGCGTGTTTAACACGCTACATGGTATTGCTCACCCTGGCATCCGGCCCATGGCCAAACTTGTTTCCGATGGGTACGCCTGGCCCGGTATGCAAAAGGATCTTCGCACATGGGCATGATTTTGCCCAGTTTGTCAACAAGCTGAGGTACACCGCCGCGTGTCGGCCCCACTTGGCCGATACCCTTTGATTACTTCTCGACCCGCGCATCTTCACATCGATATTGTAGGTTTTTTCCACCTTCGAATGGCATGACATATATTTTGACGATGGTAGACCGCTTCACGCGATGGCCAGAGGCCGTCACTATACCCGGCGTCCGCTTGGAGACCGTTACACGCGCTGTTGTTGAGCGTTGGACAGCCTCTCACGGTTGCCCGGCCAAGGTTACGACCGACCACGGCCTCCATTTCAAAAGCAATTCTTTTACGGACACGTTGAATGTACTTGAATATCCTCGCACACGAAACACGGCATAACAATCGGCTACGGATGGCATGGTCGAACGCTTTCATCGACAACTGAAAGCAACCTCTGCTGCCGTCGATGCAGTCGGTTAGATAGAAGCCCCGTCGATAGTTTTACTCGGTATCGGTGCGACCCCAAGTCAGACCTCTACGTTCTTAGCGCCGGACTCCTCTACGGCAAACCGCCGCGTCTTCCTGGTGATTACTCTTCGTTCGCCACTGACGCACTCAGATACGATGCTCCCTACGCCAAGTAACTTGCTTCGCATATGCGCCACCTCCGCGTCACGGACACTCGAGAACAAAGCCGCAAGGTGTTTGTTCCCAGAGACCACCAAGATTGCACACACGTGCTTCTTAGTGTGGGTAGTTCACGACGCCCACTCGAGCGACCCTATGAAGGTCCCTTCAAAGTACATTGAGGGAAGGACCGCTCCTACGTACACGAGCGCCAGGGAATTTGGGACAGAATGAGCATCGGCCGCCTGAGACCCGCCAATTTTGAAAGTACCGGGAAGACTTCAATGCTTTTCCGTAACCTGCGGCCAAGCATACAACTGCCCCTGAACAGCCTCGCTCGAACGCATCGTCATCGGCAGGCACAACATCGCCAAAGACGCCAACACCCATCGCAACACGTTCGGGTCCTAGGGTGCATTGGCCTGGACGTCTGATTGAGGACAAGGGTTCGTTATGTCCAGTTCTATTTCATCTCCATGAAAACCAAAAATCGCGAAATCTTTTGAAAACTCAAAACAATTGCAAATCGTTTTTGAAGACATCAAAAAGGCGTTTTCATAAGTGTCTTCATGTTTACGTTCGCCAGGTAAGTTTGCCATTTGTGTGTGCCAAAACTTACCCGTTTCGCTTGTAGCCTACATGCACGCGCTCATCTCCTGGGTCGGTCGAAGTTTGCAAAGCGAATACTGCTATGCAACTACTGACTTTAACCCCAGTATCTCATCATGCGAACTCCAACTTTCCCATTCGTTTCGACACCGTAGTAGAGGACACTCGATCAGAAGCTCGCTAGGAATTGCAGTACCAAACGCAAACTGTTGCGGCATATACTAGGCAGGGCCAAGGGTGGCTGGCCACGGTTGGTCTTCACGTAGGTCGGAGGGTTGCGTTCGCAGTTCTGAAGGGGGGCTGTCTAGTGACCTGGTGATAACCCCGGTCTGCCTGCTGTACGATGTGTAAAATCCTCCCCAAAATCCTAGCTCACATTGTACATAGGATCTTAAGGATCTTTGCCAGCCGACGGCTTGATGCGTGCGATCGCGTTTGTTTATTTACATTTTCGTCAGCCTATATGCGCCAGTCGCGCCTTACGCACTCTTCCGGTTTGCTCGCGCGCTCAGAGGCCGGATCCTTAGTCACTCCAGCTACTTCGCGTATCTGTGTCGTTTAGAGCTGATCGAGACCAATTGTAGTTATCGTATAATATATTTTCGGTCCCCACAATTGTCGACATTTTTATTTCGCGTATGGTATTTTGCGCTACTTGAGAAAGTGTTAATTTAGTGCTCGCAGGCCCTATAAGATGACAGCACGCACAACGTCTAATGTTCGCTGTCGAGACACAATAGGGCCTACTTAAAAAATGCTACAAGTCAACAAGAAACCCGTATTGGCACAACACAGATACCGAAGGATTTTCAGTTCACGTTGTGTCCTTGTCCGTGTATATTGTAACGACCTCTTAGATTTTTGTTGGTACTTCGTTATACAATTATACACCATCTGCCAAGGCACTTTTGCTTAGCTCAGTTGTATGCTCTATTCCTTCTAACGTAGAAATTCTTCACATTTCCTTTCCGCGCGCTACACACAGGTCACTCACCGGCTGTACACATTTTCGCCTCTCCGTAGTGGCGATATATGGAGTGTCGCGCTCTTTGTTGTTTTCGGAATCATTTTCATCGGGTAACTCATCGAATCTGGAGTGAGACTTTATGGATGAGTTCCCACAAACTGGTGAGTCCAACAATAGCATTTTCGCTGAAATTTGATTCGCTGTTTTTGTTTGGGGATGCGGCGAATTTTTCCGCGTATTTTCTTGTCACGCAGTTTGGTGAGTCGGTTTCTTGGTATATTTTTTGTACGGCGTTTTGCTATTTTTACTAACCTACTGTATTCTTTGTTATTTGGAAGGTCTGAACGAATTTTCATATTCATTCACCTATTGTATATTTACCGTTTCTACATATTACAAGCTATCGAGCGTATATTATGTCCGGAAGAGATATGAAGACCGTATATTCGCCAACTGTAGGCGCGGTTACCTCAACAGTTCCTCCATCTTTAAAGATGGATCCAATACTGTGTTCTGTCTACCTTGAAGCCGAATTTGTCAACAACCGAATTTTGTTTGACCAGGCAAAGTTCAGTTAGTTGGTGTCCAAGCACCCGAAGGAAGTCGCAGCGCAACTGCATGACGTCCTGCTCACTCAGCCCGCTCAACATCGCTATGACGCCCATAAAGGGACCGACATCAAGCGAGTAACCCCATCAGAAATTACCCACCTTTAACAGCCTTTCAGCGGATCACAACTGGGTGAAATGTAGCCCTTTACGTTACCCGGCAAACACGCGACTGTTGCAGCCATGACACCCATATATGCCCAACTAACCGCTCCTAGGCAAGTCGTGGATCTCTTCACTAAGTTTCCGCAGCTCGTTCGCACATCGAACGACATTCCAACAGTGACCTCCAATGTCACTCATCACATCCGCACTAGGGGATCTCCCGTCTCAGCACGGCCTCGCCGGTTGGCTCCCGACAAACTAAAACTCGCCAGGGCAGAGTTTGAGCACATGCTCGAACTCGGGGTAATGCGTTCTTCTGATAATCCATGGACCTCACCGCTGCAAATGGTCCTTGAGAATATAGACGATTGGCTCCCATGCAGTGATTACCGCAAGAGCTCAACAAAGCAACCGTCCCTGACAAGTTTCTAATCCCGCGCATACAGAACTTAACCACTTGCTTATATGGATAAAACAACCTCAGCAAGAAAGACATAGTACGAGCTTATCACCAAATTCCGGTGGTAAAAGACGATATCTACAAAACCGCTGTTATAACCCCTTCCGGCCTTTTATGGTTTATACTGACCAAAAACCATTAGTCTATTCTCTAAGTGTTTCATCCGAAAGTCGTTCCCTGATGGAAGTTATGCACTCGGACTAGATCTCTCAGTTTACGATGGATATACGGCATGTGTCATGTACCGGAAACACTGTCGCGGATGCTGTTTTATGTGCCTATAATCTCAGCGCACCTGCTGACAATGACATTGATTTGGCAGCCAGAGCTGCGCGCAAGCCAGTGACCCGGAGATCGAGAATGTTCGTCGACGGTACTCTTTCACAATCCAACTTGTACCTCTGACATCGTCATAAAGAGCAATCATCTGCGACACTTCTCAGGGCACATCTCGCCCTGTAGTGCCTACATCCATTCGCCGCAAAGTATTTAATATACTGCACAATTTGTCTCGTCCTGGGTTACGCGTTTCAGTTACACTTGTTACTGAAAGTTTCGTGCGGCCTAAGATAAACCACGATGTCCGCAGTTAGAGCCGCTTTCATCTCCGATGTCCACCGTCTTACAAAAACCCTGGCACCGTTCCTCTGCCAGACGCACGTTTACACCACGTACACATCGATCTGGTGGGTCGCTTACCACCATCAACTAACTCTGTTTACCTGTTGACGTGTGTTGACTGGTTCACAAGTTTGTTAGCAGCCATAACGCTATATGACCGCTGGTCAAAAACGGTAGCAAGCGCATTCCTGGAACGTTGGATGGCATAAATCGGTAGCAGTGGGGAACAACGAACGTGCATCGAAATTTGTGGGACATCTTGCAGCCGTTCTGAACATCATAAAATGCAAAAATATTCGCACAACGGGTCATCAACCAGCAGCAGATGAGATATACGAAAGTGTAGTGTTTTGTACGGCACTTTGTATTGCATAATTCTCACTGTTTTGCACATTTTTCACCTTCCTCAAATTCACAAGTACAGTCGTTCAAATCATGTGGGTTGATTCAATTAACAATACAAATTACAAATTACAGTTCCACGATCGCGAACTCTGTGTTCTTTCTCTGCGTTCAGTGTCATGTGTGTACAAATTTCGAGAGAGTTAACGACTGACGGAATCCACCTTTATTTCAGAGTATCTCCGAACCCATCCGTCTTTGGAATTATTTTCGTTGTGACCTCCAAAGTCACTTGGGAACTATATGACAGATTGCATCAATTGGATACTTTATTCCGTGTGGTGGAACTCTAAACGACGCACCTTCACGAACTACCGTGAGTCGGTTATTTTCATTTTTCATCATCTTTTGATTTCATATTCACACCTAAATTGTATATAGCGTTTAGATCCACCACCTAAACCGGTGATCCCGAATGTCTTTCCTTTTGCCTATTCTGCATATATAACTTTTTCAAATTCCGTTGCCGCTAGGCCCAGAACTCCCAGTATTTTGCAATGATTTTTAATTTCCACACTAGATTATTTTCCGAAAACGATATTAGTTTTAAATTACCTGCGCTTGGTATTCCCAACCCCCGCGTTTGATTTGATCAATTAGATGCATTTTTCCCTTTTTGTAAGATTACTTCCCAGGTTACCATGTTCTATTGCATAGCTACACAGTTGCCCACCGACATCGCCTCCGAGGTAATTGATATACTCGACCCCATGCCAGACGAATCCCCTTATGATAAACTAAAGGTTACAGGTTTAAAGCGCACCACGGCTTCGGACGAAGCCAGGCTGCAACAGTTATCTTCTGATATCGAGTTCGGTGATCGAACCTCCTCTCACTTACTCCGCCACATGAGATCTCTGGTGGGCGATAACAACATAGGCGACCCTATCTTTAGGCAACTATGGACCAAATGCCTCCCGCTCAACACTTCGGTCATTCTCACAGTACAAGACCCTGGAACCGCACTGGAAAAGTTAGCAGGGACAGCAGACAAAGTTCACGAATGCTCCCCCAAACGTTCCGTCAGCCATGTACGTGACCCATCCCTCGCACTGATTTGTAACCAGATACCCTCGATAACCTCCAGCGCCAGCACCATTTCTTTGTGTAATCAAAGTGAAGCCACCATCATCAATTCGAATCGACTTCGGACGGCTTAACTGGAGGCCAATCAGTATACAGTGCTGTTGAAACAATTCGCGGAAATTTACCAACCCGCAGCTAATACAGCGGCGCCTAAACATGACGTCGTTCATCGCACCATCACTAAAGGGTCACCCACACTCGCGCGTCCACGCCGACTACCTCCTGAGAAGCTAAAGCTCGCCAAAGTGAAATTCGCGGAGATGCTGCGACCTGGAAGTATCCATCTATCAAACAGCCTGTGGTCATCGCGTTCACACATGGTCCCCAACAAGGCGGTGGAAGGCTGGAGACCATGCGATGACTACCACATGATGAACAATGCTATTGTGCTGAATCTCTATCCCATGCTGCTCATTCATGATTTCTCCATCGGCTCATCTGGAAAAACGATAGATTCCAAAATAGGTCTAGTCAAAAGATATTGCCAGATCTCTGCGGCTCCCAAAGAAGTCACTAGAACAGCGATTACTACCCTCATCTGGCCTATCAGGATTTGTTCGTATGCCTCTCGGCCTCGCAACACCGCCCAAACCTCCCAACGATTCATCGACCAAGTTCTACGCGGATTAAACTGTGTTCGTCTACAGTGATTACGTACTGGTTGCAAGCAGTAAGGCTCAAGAGCATCTGTTTCATTTGGAATCTGTATTTGAACGTTTAATTCACTATGGTGTCACCATCGATACAGCCAATTGTGTCTTC
>LUCH01004825.1:0-34095 GCA_013368495.1 Paragonimus heterotremus
CTTTTGCGGACACAACAGTTGATTCGAATGCCGTAATTGCAATATGATGCGAAGGCTTTTTCACCAGAAACGGAAGAAAGCAAATTACGCCTAATGTGCCTTTTAAGGCTCTTAATACAGTTTCCAATCGATTGTTGTTCTCTGAAACTTCATCATATCGTCCTCCTTTATTTGATAGTGGGTCCTCTGTTTTTTGTGTGATGAGTTTTATTCACATTGTTCAGGCTGTCTGTCACCCACATACATTTCGAGTATCATTTGATCGCTTATTTATATATCGTAAGTGATTTTGACCCATCACGCGTTGTAACACATACTTAGTGGTACACAATGTACGAAGCTCCAACTAGACTGCCTTTTTAATTTCAGTGAGCTGTATCTCGTCTGTACTGATATCACAAAGCCATTGAGGCATTCTAACTCAACATTGTTTCCATTTTTAACTCTTCTTGAAATGTAGGGTAGAAAGAAACGAAGTAGTAGAAGGCGAGTTTACATAGCTCAAACTCAAAGGTACACAATTTGAAAGGCTTTGGTTGCAGTACGAAACGTAAATGACGTCGTAAAGCGGCTGGACGTGAGTAGTCTGACGACAAGCGTTCATAGAATCTGGAATAACCAACAGTTGGTTAGTTCACATTTGACTGCTTACCACAGGATCCAGCGATTGCTATGAGCAGAGGAACTGACGTTATGGACAAACGAATGGCGGTAGAAAAAGTCAAGTTTGATGGATAGACACATTACCACCACCATTTTAAGGGTGGCTCGTTGATGATGGTTTCATCTCTGAATGCAAACTGGCATTTCTAGGACGGTAATAATGTGTGTAATCTTATGTACTCACGCTACCACGTCGTTTCCTTCCACTCACATACCTACTGTTCACTGAACGTTGGACTTTCCAGTAAGACGGTTGTTTAATGCATGTTGTCAGAGGGACAGAAATGCGGCTTACACAGCAGAACAGTGATTCAATAGCTTGGCTTGTGTACAATCTGGATCTGTGCTTTGTGGGCTGTTGAGCAAACCAGATCAGATACACTTATGCGATGAGATTGAAGCTGGTGGATATTTTTCACAGTCGCACCCGTACTACTTATTAATTAGCGTGCACAAAAGACCCACGAAAGTTGCAAAAAATAATGGAAGTCACGTCCCACTGTTTCCGATTTGTTTTTTTTTCCACTGACTTTCGAAAAGTAATGTGCTTCAGCCTGTGTGTATTGTGTTTTTACATGTTCGTATAAATAATTAGCCTGTTATCCCTTTGAGTAGGGGATGGATAGGAGAAAATCCTGCTCATTTTTTTGATCACATAAATCAAGCACCATCCACTTATGCATATCCAGTCAGAGATGGAAAATAGCTAGAGCTTCAACTAGCTAAGTCAGTTCTGATCGTCAGTCTAGCCATTTTCAAGTTCTGTTGAGCTTTACTTTGATCTCCCTTTTTACAATGTTTTGGTTCAGTGAACTTCACCGGCTGGCCCACCCTAGAGATGAGCTTACATGTGAGCAGCGTTTGGCATACATCACCACGGTTTTGCAACAGGCGTACCCCGCCTCGAAAGACAACGGTCGCTCATATTCGTCGTGGCCAATAGCTACAGAGGCGTTATTCCAAAGAAGTCTTATCGAACATAGCTCCGTACGGAAGACGGAACGAGCTGTGTCACAGTTGGAGGTACATATGCTCTGTGGAATATCCGATCATATTATTTTGGTTTCAGGAACTCGTCAACCAGTTTGATCGGCTTGATCCTCCTGCTTGTGAACGAGGTTCAGAATATTTTTTCTTGACCAGAATGCCATCTGTATGGGTATTACAGGTAAGCTTATTCGCTATTTTGATGACAATCATTTGCATCTATGATCTCATCCTCCTTCCCAAGCATTGTAAATTTTTGGATCATAGAAGGGGTGACCTTAGTTTATACTAATCCTTCGACGAGGATATTTCGTTCTCGTAATTAGCCGTCGAAGAAACTCTGAACAGGAACCGTTAAAATTCTTTGGCGTTCCGTTAACGGTTGAAAATTATATCTTGGTTGCCAAGTGATATGTGCTCACCTGTTTCCGAATTAGTGTATGTGTGGCTGCTGACCTGTTTATTTTTCTCAAGCGTGTTTTCTGTCATCTGTTAAAATGACACTTGTAATTTGAACAGCATCCACGTTTGGTAGCAGCGATCTTCTGATATACTTCAGCCAACTTTTTTGAAGGATACTGGTCTACGTAAAACATTGTGAACGTCATGACCTTTAGTGGGTCGTTCGTGTTGTGGTCTGCAATATCCGATTTTTCATCCACCTCTCGTAATTAACCAGCTGTGGTACTTTACACTTGGCGTTTATGTCTACGATCTACGAACCTCATTTTTATAAAACCAAAACTCGTAGGTAACCACCCGAAAAATGTTCACTAGGATCGTGTAAAAAAAGTATTGTATGTTGCTGGTCACGTTTTTGACGCCGTTCCCCTTCTTTTACGGATGTTTTTAAGTCGCTTTCGAGCAAAATCCTTCCGAATGGACGATTGTATGAGAAGAATGTCTGAGTTGATCGATAAAACTACATCCTGTTCTGGTTTTCTGCAAAATGTTTCTGTTGCATAACAGAACAGTCCTTTGCACTTAATTATTATCTCTGCTTGATATACATTGGTCTCGTTATCACTTTATCCACTTTGCTCTCTTACAGTTTTCTTCTTGAACTCAAAATGACTGTTTACACACAACGTCGGTTATCATGAAATTGATAGGTTATAAACCCGATTATTTGAAACGTTATCGTTTAAGTTTATACATGTTCGACGATAATCACAGAAAGACATTTATGTGCTCCCATTTTCGTAGATTTCAGTTATTTGCTTTTATCTGGCCAACATATACCGGATAAGTGAAGTAATCGTAAAAACTTATCTCGTTGTTGTGGTGGATTTTTCACGGTTTAGCTCAGTCATCCTTGTCGCAGCTACATACAGCCAAACAAGTCCCATCTATGTAGTTAACGATTCCGGGAACCCAATAGAACATTTTGGACCAATAGCCTTCATTTTCTCACCACGTTTCCATCAGTGTTTTCGAACCAAATCGCCTATGCTTGGGCCAGCATCAAGTCTTAAATGCATCAGCGAATAGTTAGTGCTGACGGATTAGGATAAATCCCTGTGACAAACTATGTGAGTATCGAAACGGCATAAAATCTCAAACGTCACTTTGTTTTGGGAATTCTGGTCCCCTGGAAATAATTTAGAAAGCTCGTTAGTGAAATATAAACAATCAGCAATCCGAAACATGCTGCTTGCGTATTTCGGCATCGGTGATTAAATCGATCTACCTGGGTCGTTGCGTAACTTTGACTGGACATGCAAATTAGACCATAACCAATCGCACTTTAAATTCCGAGCCCCCTTTATCAGCTCATACCACCTGTGGTTTGGGTACTTCTTGTTATGTCCGTTTTCACTGTCCTGTTCGAGTAGACGGTATTCACTGTTTATCAGTCTTTAGCCGTACAAATACTTTTTCACGGGGCACTCACCACTGGGGCGACGAATTTGTCTGGCAAGTTCCAAAACCTCACCATGTCTAACGCATTCTAATAATCGATTTTGTTGACTCATACGTACGCTTTACATTCTTCTCTGTCATTTAGACGATATGGCCATGATTTCTCCGTGAGACATACTGCAGCTGACGTCGAGACCCATTCTACGTGTCTGTCTGTATATGCTTACGAATTTACACATACAAATGGCACTGTTATTGCAGCGCTTTTCATCACGACAGTGACTTAGAATATCCTCGGAGACGAAGATTCTCAAGGCAAAGCAGGGATAAAATACGATTAACTAAAAAATGCAGTGTTATGACCACAAAATATGCTTGACCTAGAAAGTTGTTCGTTGCCGGACATCCACCACAGGGTATTGGAAAACATGCGGTCACGAACGCGGACATTATCTCACACGGTTGAAGTGTCTCCACATCCTTGGCAGTAGTGCATCATTCGACTCTCTGTTGACGAGTCTCGCACAGTGCGTATACACGTTTCCCGGACTTCGTGGCGTTGAGTTCTGCTCTTTATTTTCCCCGCGCTCGACTAGTTTTATACTAATCACAAGCAAAACTGTACGTTTTACAACACCAGTACTGATGTGTATGTAAGCATGCCATTGAATGTAGCAAACTGTAACGTAGGATAGGTTTTCTAATAAAAGGTTCGACTGGTCACAGTGTTTCCAGTTTGATATACATTACCTGCCGGATTTACACAGAAATGCAACCATGATTCGAGACCACTTCGTAGTTTTAATCACTGGTTATTTAGTAGGAGTATTACAATGAACTCTCGACAAGTACGTGGCGTGCGTGACCTAACCATCACATTATGCATTCTCGCTGTTTGGACAACCGATCGAGTACACGCACGTTGTACGGGTCAATTAACAAGGATAGCGGTGATCAAGTATACAAGTCTGTTTACATTTTCGTTAATAGCAGTCCACGCGTTCTCAAGAAAATGAGTCACACAAAAATAACTATGCCCTTCTCATTCGGCTTAAAACTGTCACTTGCCTAAGGATCCGTAACATTTTCCGAAACTGACGCCGAATGAAATATTTAGTCGTAAAATTTTTGTTATGTATGAGAAATATACGACCTTTTGAATTTGCTCTTTGCTAGTGCACTGTTTTCATGTTGTATGGCGTAATGCTTACACTTAATAGATACATAAGTATATTTGTACCATATGTGTGTGATCATCTTTGAAAACAAACACCAATCTGAATTGCGATATTTCCTGAGGTTTTGTCACTACTTCAGTTTGAATCTAGTGATACGTGTTTGAGATTATCAGAATTTTGAGACTTGGCGATTTCTATCATTTACTCATATAGCGTTTTGGTTCATTGGATCCCTCATTGAGTCCGCCTCAACTGGTTACCAGAACTGTTGTTCCTCTTGTCGTTGTGTACAGGGGCATTAAGGAGAGTAGTACAGTAACTGAATAAGATAATGTGAAGGGTTATAATCACTTTTGTGTCATAAAATCTAACAGTGGTCGTCGTTCGGCGAGCAACGCATATCCGCTTGAAATTTACTTCGATGTGGTGCGTTTGATTACAACTACAGCTAATGTGTATCTATGTTCACTCGTGATTTTTGAGGTCCGTAATTGTCGTAAATAAAGAATGTTTTGGTCCTGTTTTTTTTCGATCACTAAGCATAACCCTTATCTGTATTTTGAACTGTAGATTGAACAAGCTCGGTTATTGAAAAAACTTGGTTGTTATAAAAGTGCCTTGGACGTGTTTCTGCGTTGGAATCAATGGTTCGACATCATCGACTGTTACACGCATTTGAATAAACGTGAAAAGGTAATCCTGAATATTGTACAAATCTTCCCCGCATCTGTGTTTGGAGGTAACATTGTGTCTTGTTCCGTTATCAAGCAATTCCTTAGTTAAGCCATAACGAATTAGACCCAAAATAGTTATCGGTTTCACAACGTTTCGACTCTCTCAGTGAACTTTTATCAAGCGATTTAAATCAGAAAACTTACATTGTAAGAGCTTCAAATGAGGCTCTCTGAGAGAGTCGAAACGTTGCGAAACCGATAACTCTGGTTTTACCTCGTTATGGCCTAATCAGGGAATTACTTAATAATGGACGTGAGCACAATATATAGTATGTTTTCTCGTGTCTTGTTCCGTCTCATAGCAGGTAAATTTTTATTCACGTATATTGCCTTTCATTTACGTCTATACCAAAAGCCAATCAGCGGGGTTTCTTTTTTAAAATCCCAGCATCTGTTATGGTATTAACAGTTAGTTTACTGTTCATGCACTCTGGTCAGTGCTTGTGTTTCGAAAGTCACTGATAAAAACTCTGTAAAATCCTGGTACAGGAAGTTCTAACCTGTTTGTTATGCAACCGACGATCGAATCATTTGACGGAACAAGACGTATCGCTACGGTTGTCTGTTCGCTTTCCGTCCATTCTCTTGCCTGTTACAGGCCGAGGAGTTGATTCGCGCACAACTGGACTCCGGGGATCAGTCACCCGAATTGTATTGTGCGCTCGGGGATGTGACGAATAATCGTGACTATTATATTCAAGCATGGGATGTGTCTGAACACCGGTCGGCCCGGGCTATGCGCAGTCTGGCTATTGTTCACATGTACATAGACAAGGTGAGTGAATTTTCTTGTGATCTAACTAATTCACCTGTTGGTATGTTTGTTTGTGCACTAGCGTATATCTCTACACTTTGTCAAGAACTATATGACTGTGAGGCTTATGAGCTGGTCACCTTGCTGTACAGTCTAAGTTGTTATTTACTCCTACACTAACGTTCTAAACAGCCACTCCTAAGAATATCGTGAAAAATATGTCCGCAATTATATCAGAAACCAAACGTAGAAGATATTTCACGTATGTCGGATGCCTACATTCACGTTAGTTTTTTTTTTAGTACCAGCGTTAAATTCACGCCTGTCAGTAAGATGACACGGTTGGACATCAAATCCATGGATATCGTTCAGTGAGTAGAACTCACTGGTGTGATAATGTTGAGTAACAAACGAAACCAGTATTTTCGTGCTTCTCATCAAGCCACACGCAATTATTTTATCACAGCCGGAATAGGATTGGTTCCGGCACTTAGGCAAATGTGTCTGAGCGTATACTGGATCGCTAGGATGATCCAGAGATCGAGAATACTGCTGATTGTTACTTGACATCAATTCAGTAAAATGGTTGATAGCAAAGTATATTATAGTACTTTATCTTAATAAGACTGGCCTAAAACCATCCAACCAGCTTTTAGCAGAATGTAGAATTCCTCGAGAATTAAATTAATGTTCGGTTTTTCAATAAATTTTACGGCGGACACGACATGAAAACCTTCCACTGACTTGCTAGAAAGGGAACAGAATGCTTCCTATGTAATTAACACCACTTTCGATAATATTCAAATTAGGTTGAACGCCGTTGCCCCCAGATTCAGCAATCGGATATCGTGATTACTGTTGACGAATAATCATGGATCATCTATAAGGTACTGAGTAAAGCACCGTATACCTATATGCTACACTTAGCCTGATAGGGGATCAAATACTGTTTACAATGCTTCACTGGTTTGTGACTTGAAGTGTAACATAGGGACAGAAGTGACATGTTTTCGCGTATAATTGATAAGTTAGTAATCCCAACGACGTCGGGTAATCTCGACTGTCCGCAAGCCGATCAGATCAGCTGTCTCGTTTTGTTCATACTTCAAAATTCAAGGGATAACATTCTTGTGTAAACTTTGTGATCTGCCAAATAGAGGGGTCTCTACAAAGTTAGTACCGATACTGTGATCCGCGGTCATATCTGCAAGGTGGTATCTTAATAGTCCCAAAATGCCACAGCGTCTAAACTGGGCCGGACGAAAGGGATCTTCCTAAGAGAACTTCCCTGCATATTGCACAATATATCTATACATATTTGCTTGTGATGTTTTGAAGACGAACATTAGTTGCAGGCCGCAACTTTCCACCATGTCAACAATAGGAGAAATATTGAAAAAGATATGCACATTTTTTCTATTACAATGATCTATGTCCTTACATGCTAGATGTTCATGCCGCTTGCTTTTACCAGACATTCTATTTTACCTGTTATCCTGTTTTTTTCTTCAGAATTACGAAAAGGCAATCGAATGTTTCGAAAAATCTTTGAGCATCAACAACCTCCAAGTACTTTTATGCTTGTATTGAAAATATCTGTACAAACTTTTTGTGGACACAAAGGTTACGGTTTTGTAGGTATATACTAAACCTTGGCAACAGTTAGCGTGCGATGTCTTGCCATTCTGGATAGACGCCCTTGCGAACGTTCTTTTTAATGAATTGACTAAAATCATTCAGGTCACAGCAGTCGCTCCTTAGGTTGGATTATTCGCATGGCTGTTCAGATGTGCATAATGAGGTTCATGTTCTCCGTCAGACGACCCACCGGGGCGTTCTTAACACATTTATAAACCTGACTACATACCACACCACTTGCGGAACACAGCAATTTGTCTTGTGTTAGCAGCACAATTTAGACGGGGGCTGATATATGTGGATTATGAACTAGCTCATTTCAACTGTTTCTGTTGAGCCTGTTATATTTGTTGTTGTATGTGGTTAAACTAGTTTCCAGTAGCTTATATCGTGTAGGAGGTGGTTGTGGTAACCAAGGCCTTTGGTTGAATAACTTGATCTGCAAATCGGCCGTAACGTCAGGGTCATCAATACACGATTGCCAGTAAGCATTATATGGGTTTGTGCGTGGTTGGGATCAGCAGTTCTTTAGGCTTTTGGCTGGTAGCTGTAGCCTTGCCATATGACGAGTGATACGGACATTTGGCATATGTTGCATATGTTAGAATCCTAGGTTGCCGTTTCTGCGTTCAGAACGTTCTGTCAGTTCTGCTGTTAGACATAACCGATTGCTTTATTTTCAAACAGACTTACCTCTATATCTGATTTCTCTAATCACAACGCAATGAGGTACTTAGTACTAGAGATCTGGTCACTCCTAGTTTCCAGAGTATCAAATAATAATCGGTTTCTGTAGATTGCACTCATGCGTGTGCGTTCCTCTTGTTTCCCATAGGCCTCTCTTTGGTTCACCTTTGGATGCTGTTGTCTTCAAGCTAAACAGTATACCAAGGCGGAAAACGCGTTCCGCCGATGCGTCCAAATTGATCCAGAGGTGAGCTTTCGAGTTTGTCTCCTATGTACTCCGAACTGATTTCTTGGGCCAACATTCCATTGAGTTGTATTTGTTTCACCCTGAGTGCCTTTTTCGGTTGCCATGTTCATTTGAACGTTAACGCCGACGATTTCGCTCTACTGAGTTGTCTGTTCAGTTCATTTCTGTAAACCTAAAAATTGCACCGTACTTATTTCTTTTAGAATTTCGAAGCATGGAATAATTGCGCCAGTGCTGCAGTGCTCGGAGGCAAGAAGTGAGTGACGTTCCTTGTTCCGGTTGACATTTTTGGGTACCATCGTCTGCTAAAGTCATGTGATCTTTTTTGAGGAACTTACTTACACCATACACAACCCGAACTCATACTGGAGCCTAGTGGGAATGCTAAATCTCTTGGGGCGTTCTTCACAGACCTTGCAGTCGAGTAACACACGCTTGCTCGAAATGCTTTTCGACATCCCTTGTTCATTCTCGTTGTCTAGTGTTACGATTGATTAATTTTTTACATGTGTACATCAGTCGATGTGTGATATTTTAGCCGTGCGTTCGCGGTACGTATACTCAGTGGTGACGACGCCAACTGTCTAATCACATGCTTGTTGATCCGAGCTGCTGGTTTAAAATGTTTTTGTCTAGGTTTCAGCACCTTGATCTTACTTTTTTCAGCCGAAATTCAGTCTATCCTCTACTTTGCTTGCACGATTTATTCTTTGCTTGCTCACCATATGTACATGTATCTACATATACACGGTGATAATAAAGAACTTACAGTTAGGCTGCCAGCTTGTCAATATGTCTGTTTGCTCGTCAGTTGAGTTCGTCGCACGTATCTGACCAGTGACTTTATGTGGCCACAGTTGGCTGTGATCACGTCTGTTGACTTCAAGAACAGCTGGTGGTCCGTTCGCATAATTGAAGATCAGCTGTCGTCTACGCTTGGATGCAGGCGCAGTGTTACGTATGCACCCTTGGACGAAAAGCTTGTTAGGGTGATTTGAAGCGTTCAGCCCCCACAGATCTGACAAGCGCATTTCCTTTAAACTCTAATATCCTCACCTGGACCCAGTACACCTGTGCAGACGAACACCAGCTGAGAAGTCACTTGTCAGAGTTAGTAGATCATTTTACGACCGCTGTGTACGCCCGGGTGAACGTATATCATATGATCTTTGTTGAATATTTGTCGTTCTTTCAACCTTCACTCGAAGGAATTATCGAATCTTATCGACGGTCACGTGATCAGTATATACTAGGCGCTGGTGGCGATATGAAACAGTTTCCGTTCGCCCTGAACGAACGATCACTCAACCGGTGTATATCCATGTATGTGCCGCCATTTCGAGTGAAGGCAGTTTGGTTTCAATAAACTGCGGTTGTCAGACCTATGCAGATGGAGCGTTGCAAATCACGTCGCCTCTACAATACATTCGGGCCTACTAACGCCGACGCTGTCGGCTTCAGTGGGCTGACGCTACATACGAGGCCAGGAAATAAGGCTGTTTTTTCACCTTCACACTAGTACAGTTTATTGACCGTTACATCGACTCACACGTTTTGTAGATTGGTTGTTCGGTTCATCAGAAGATTATGTTCTATTAATATTTTTCCAGTTGGTTCGTTTGTTTTTACTTTAGCTGAACCTGATACCCTTTGTACTCCACAATTCCTTTCTTTCCTCTTCGATATCAGAGAAATCGCGTTGAAACTACTCAAAGAGGCCTGCAAGTATAATTTTGAAAACTGGCGAATTTGGGAGAATATTTCAATCGTATGTTTCCAGTCTATTTTGCATTAACTATCGACCGTGTATCACTGTCCGATTAAATGACATGTTCAGCATGGTTTGTACGTTGTGTTGCCGTAAACTGAATGCATGCTCGATAACAAGTTTGGTTTTGTAGCACTGCAGGGATCTACTAATAATATGTTTGAAAATCTTTCCCTCATCAGTCGAAAAAACTGCAATTAATGACGTTAAAAGCTAATTGTAATACTGTCCGTTTCAGCCACCTTGAGTGACGGTCTTCACTAGTAGTGTTCCTGATTGTTTGCTTTCTTTGGGAGCTGAATATTTTACATAGCAAATGTCAACTGTATTTAACTCTAAAAGACAGCCGTTTCTTTTCTTTTAAATTATCGTGTTATTCTCTCATCTGGATTCTGTTAACTAACCACCGTTTGGCTTCAAATCATACTCCGTTTTGCTCTACACCGTGACAGTTAGACGGATTATAGCTGTACGGCTATCTGTCATGTAGGACAGAGTGGGTACTTTATGAGATCATTCGTGTGTATCGATAAACTGGGTAAGCTAATGTTGCGAAGATCGGCGGTAGACCAACATGACGTAATGTGGTTGATTGACGTAACAACTGATCTGTGTTCTCTTGAGGGGGTGCAAATTAACAAACTGAATCGACAGTGTTGAAGCTGTTGTGAGCCGCATTAGTGTGAAGAGTGTCTCAATACTTCGTAGCTCGCTTGTAAACATCTTTATCTTGATTGTTTGAGCTTGGACACTGGATTCTGTGGAATAAATCCCACTCATTCTCTTTCTTTTATTTTCAAGTTTCCTGTTATTTAGCAGAAAAATATCGATGTCAGACCCTGGTGCATTGTTCCGAATGTTAAGAATGGTGTTGATGAGGAAGGGAAGTTGGAAAGTGATCGATAGCGCTTGATTAGATCGAACTTCTCTTCTGCAATCCGATTCTGCTTAGACACACCGGTTCTTCGGGATCTGTTCCAACAACGTTGAAAGGGATTCACGAGGTTAGAGTACGTGACATGCGAGTTTCATGATTAAGTGACTAGCACAGAAGCAACAACTATTTCTGTGAGTAACACAACTTGGCACTTTATTCTTTAAAACTTCCACACATAAGATCACTGGGTCAGAATGTGGCGTGCAGGAGATGACCGATTTCAACCAAGTTACTGCCTTATGGTTACAATGGCTTGTTGGAAGGAAGGGATTAGCAATGCGTAGAAACAGAGCAAACGAGGACCTCTGCAATAGTTTGTTGCATTACCATCTGTCTGTGTTTATGCATTACACAAAAGCACCGTGAATAGAAGTGTGGCAGCTGTTAACACAACTGAGACGAACATTTAACAAGGAACATCTAAAGTTGATTTCCTTGGTGGGTGTGCTTAACGTCGGAGGGTAGTTCTCATTTCTAAGGGTGGTGACCCGTCCATTTTTTGCCGTTCAAAGAAATAGCGTTAGCGTACTTGTTAGTTCTTCTATTCGTCTAGCTACAAACGTTTTAGTTTCTTCTCATACCTCGTTCATTTCGGAAACAGATCCTCACAGGAATGCAGCACATGTTGGCGTACTGCTTAAAAATGTTTTCTTATCACTTGGATGCTGGGGTTATTTCACGTAGGTTATCTTTGACATTGGATTCCCTTCCGGACTCCTACAGTATTCAAAAATGGTGTTTTTGCTCGTTAACATCAATCGTCACTGTTTTGTGGTCCTGGCCATGATGCTTATCAGTATGATCATTTCTATGCTTGATTGAGCCGCATAGCTACATCGGGATATTGGAATTTTCACCCACTTTACAGTTACACTCATTGATACATGTTTAACTCTTACGCGTTGCATCAGAAACCCCTAGAATAGTTAGCACAGCTAAGACGAGAGTGACCAGTTATTTAACGCCTTGCTTCGATAACTAACCTTTATGGCAAAACACACTGAAATGGAGTTGGTTGTCAACTTTGTTCAAAGGAGAGGAGAGTAGGAGATGGCGATATGGTTTCGTTGACGGATCGACCGTGTTTTTTAATGGTTTGTGTGGACCCCATAAGTCTTAGCATTCATGGTCATTTTTTGTGTTCCGCTAGCATCGGTTTATCAGTTCGTGTATGGGTCTGCGTCTTCTCAATGTTCACGTTTTTCCACACAGTTTAGCTTAATCAATTCGAAACACAATGTCTTTTGTTCCCTATTATCAGTGTTGAAATATGCTATTTCTTCCAACTTTCTCTTGCTCTTTTCTGCGCCAAAAGATCAGCGTTGATGTTGGTTGCTTCAGCGATACCATCCAAGCCTGTCACCGTCTGCTTGACTTACGGGAAAAGTTTTCTGATGACCAAGTGCTTGCAGCTCTCACGTTGGCTGTCACAAGTGATGTTGCGGATCACAGTGAGCAACCAGCATCTCGTTTACGTCCAAAGCTGCTGGAGCTTTTTGGTCGGGTGACTGCTTCAGTGAGTGTCATACATTAACTTACTTCGTACCTTGAAGTTCTAACGTTTTCTACAAAGCATTAGTCGAGTTGTTATCTGTAGCTGTGAGGATTGGTTTTCACCTTCTTTGACCGCTTCTTATCTGCAGTCCTCGTTTGCGATATTCAATTGGTTTCTGATAGTACCGTTAAACTGCTATACAGCCGTGACTTAAGACTGTGATTCAGAGACAAGAGAGGAAAGAGGAAGAAATGGAAGTTAGTGTGTGAAATCCTCTTATCTCACCTTAATCAGCCAACGGCAACCGTCAATCTTGAAAATAAACAATCAGCTACAAGTGAAGACAGGGCAGCTTGTGATTGTAAATGTCAGCTTGGTAAAGTATCATTACCTCGCTGACCACTTAGTCAAACAACGATACAATTCATGCCTCAAATGCTTTAGTCGTTGTCAGACTTGAGGTGAATTATAAGGCGCACTACCTGAAGTACAAACTCTACCCGTATTTCTTTCCACCATTTGCTTCAATTCCATCTTCACAGGCTATCTGTTGACAACTGCACATTTTATTCCGGTAAACTGGTGAACCGATAACCAGGGGAAGGCATGTTAAACAGTAGATTGATGTTCATATAATACATGGCCTTACCATCCGTGCATCTTCAGGGTTTAGTTGGACATACTTATTTGATCTTCATTGCCAAGATTTGCATCCTAACCTTCTAGATAACCATAGACCTTGACGATCAGCTGGCGCCTTCGGGAATTTTGAAGTAAATCTTCTGTAACCATGGTCTTATGAACGTTACCTTATTTTAACATAATACGCTTCGATTCAAAGATTGTCTTAACCCTATGTAGATAAACGTATATATATATATATATATATATATATATATATATATATATATATATATATATATATATATATATATATATATATATATATATATAGGGTAGTTGTATGTCCAAGCAGACAACACAGAACAAACCGACAGATGCGTGTGTTAAGCCAAAATTTATGCCTTTTCAAACCTGCCAATGACCAGGATTCAAAAACTGTATGCGGGTCATCCGTCATATTTATCAATGCTCAAGCGTCAACCCCTATGTCCACGTAGTTAGTGAGATGACTCTTAACGTGGCAAACCTCCTCCTCTTATTAGGCCACAGTTACCACTAATAACTGGGCGTGTGTGTTCTTAGTTTCCGCGTCGAATTGTTCGAGTTTACTTTGATCTAGTCAACTGGGCTGTTCTTACCGGTTTGTCAGACCCCGTGGGAAATTCTCAGTGGATTCTACAATAAATAAGTGATGTCTTGGACGTCTCCACGACTTTCATCTGGTTGATACTAACCAGAAATCATTCTCATACTTAGAGAGTTAGCAAAGACCAACGGTTCCACGTTATCGACACTGAATTACGAAAGCCAATGTGAAGTTGGTATCTAGGACTGGATGTCATATAATGTTCAGCGATGAAAGTGTGTTGTTTCTCAATAGTTGCAATCCAAAACACTACTGGGTCTTTGAAAGTCATTCCCTGTTAAAAACTATGCATATTATTGTTTGAGTTTCCATATGACGAGATAACAACTGGATCGTACTTTTTACACATAATGTACCACGTCAGGTACTTGTGTGTAATACTTTGCTGTAATCGATTTGGGATTATCATGCGTTCAAGTCACTTTCAAACCCTTTGTCGATTAAACTTCATCCATCGACACTGCAAGCTCTTATTTGAATAAAACGGGGTACCTGGACATTACGTCAACAATCTATAGGAACAAGTCGATATGTTCACTGGGAGGGGTATATCAAAAGAGGTGTCACCATGATCCCAGAAATCTGCTAGATCTCTTCCTCTGACCGTTTCTGGATTCCATATTATACTGCAACAATCCCGAAGCTATAGCTGAACTGAAACAGGAAATTGAGAACTAATGAAAGGGAGTTCATCAGAGTTCTCTTCCAAAAGTTCAGATATCGTGTATAAAAGTGTGCTTTTGAATAAATAGGAGGATAATAGACATTTTGAATACAGTCTGCAAGTGACATTTATGCAATCCTTTGCGAAAGTAACATGTACAGATTGTATTGGTATGGTGCCTGACGTTTCCACGGTTTTCTTACCTCCTGAGTTCCTACACCCAGTTCGTCATTTATGTTGGAGAACAACGCATATTATCACTTGACCATTAGAACAATAACGAATAATATGGTTAAGCTGAAGGTGGTGTGTGACCTTAAGAATTATGTCATGATCGTCTAATTTATGCACTAAGGGTTGATTGATAACTAGTGCCGACGCATAACACAGTGTAAGAATTTGAACTAACAGTCAGAGAACACCATTTTTTCATCACCGAATGTCCCCTTACCGAAGAGGTAATTTGGACCAATTATAGTGGACATAAATTTTCAAAACAGTCTAGAGGTAACCTTCATGGTTTTTACCTAGTCGACCTGTAATCCGCCACGCTCATTTTTTGTAAGTGTCCTATAACCTTTCGGTTTCCATATATATCCTCTTGTATTTCTTTCCTGTTACACGTTTTCGAGAGGAACAAAGTGATTTTTCATTTCGTCTCTTGATTTGACTTGGAATCAATTAACGAGGCGAGTCGCATTGTTCTTCGGGAACAAGGATTCGGTTTCATTTATTGCAAGGCGGAAAATTTGAGTCCCATCATACAGCTTTTCTCCCCGTTGTCGATCCGTTTTATTTTTTCCTCTGCCTTTGCAACAATAACTGTCGTTGATCCTCGTTTGACTGTTTCATTGTTGTCTTCTTGCTAGGTGAGATTACTTTGATATGCTTTCCGTGGTGCACTTGAACTTCAACTTGACGTTCGTGATGAGTCATCGTTGCTTATCCCATCCACCCGTCAATTTCTTTTAAGATTTTCACCTGCCGGTTATTCGAGTTAATACAGGCATTGTGACAGGCCGACTTTACTGCCCAGTCTAAATCTCTTATATAGTTGTCTGGGTATTGTTGGCGAGTCGTTCAACTCATCCTTTGGGCCTCACTTGTTAGCAGACGTAAAGTTTCAGACATTCTCTGCTTGACCTCTGCATCTGCATGCTGCGTTGTCCTAGACAAAATTATCTGGTTGGCTGTCTGGCAACCTTAGTCCTGCCGACTTCGTCATCTCCACGACACTCATATCTAACTGGCAGTCAAAATCGCTATGTGAAAACAGTGTACAGTTGACAGTTCATAATGTAAGTAAATAGCAACAGTGAATATGGACAGCAATTGCGGATACTTCTGTTGACTTGAAATGTTTTTTACGTTTGTCTGTATAGACCTCGACCTTAGCTGATGCTTGAGAACGGAGTGCTGATGATATCTGTGCGTATTTGTTTGATCATCCTCATCATAGACATCAATACATCAGTGGTTCACACTGATGCTTAACTATCCCACAGCCACGAAGAAGACGAAAAGAGCAAACCCTGTACAAAAAGAGAGAAGAAAAAAGACTGGAACGAGAAATAACCTAACTGTCAAAAATGGCTAATTTTTATTCAAACATTTAACATCAAGATGTCTACATCTCGCAGACAAACAACCAAGCCGTAAGTGAAAGTAAACCGTCATCAGCAAGACAGCCTCTTTACGGCTTCCACTGTCCCGCGTCATTAAATGCGCCCACCGCACAGACAACTCGGTCAAACAACGACAACATTCACGTCACCGAACACGATTAGCCGCCATCACACTTAACGTCCCCAGCTACCAACTCTTTGAGCCCGGGTGAGGAACCCGATCTAAAGTGGCCAACCCTTTCGTGGAAGATTTCATTTCTTTGCGCCAAGTCATCATCTGTCTACCTTGCACCAATCAGCCGCTGCGTCGACAAAGAGTGTTCGGTGTGACAGACGACTAGATAGCATCCTTAGTACATGACCTAACTATCTAAGTTTATGCAAATGTACGGAGTGAACAAAAGAGCTTGTTTGACAATCATTACGAAATACCTGCTTTTTCACCTCATCGTTGCTTACTCGCTGGTATCACTCGACGCGGGCGATCAATCGCAAACATCGGTAGTCAAATATCTCAAAACGGTTCACCTCTCCTTCCTCGAGTGGCCATAGTTCGCTGTCATAATGTAACACAGCCCTCATTGTCGCCTTATGTTCGCGACCTTTAAGCATCAGAGAGATACCTCTCTGCCGCCAGAGGTACCCCAGATTGGTGAATACCGCTCTAGCCTTGGGGATACGCGCTTCTATTTCATTTTTATACGTCAACCGCAGCTGATGCAGCTTCCCAGGTACACAAACCGATCATCAACCTCCATTGCTTCATTATCTAACAAGGAATCTACATTTTCAAAGCAATCTTGCAGGAGCAGTTTGCATATTCTGACTGCAAAGCGCATTCCGAAGTATTTAGCAGAACGCGAAATAGCCTCTAGCATTATTTATGCAGCTTGGAAAATGGTAAACAGCATCATCTTGTCGTCATCATAATCAAGATCTGTCAGTCTTTCAGCAGTTGAGACGTCCACCCTGGCATCAGTTGAGTGCCAGAAACAGTACCATTATTTCGTCTACGACAAAAATGGTGAAATCAGACAGCCTTGGCGTACGCCGCTCCTGGTGCTGGAACTGTCAGATAGTTAACCGTAAACCCTAACCTGAACTGAAGTATGGGAATAAAGCACCGACATTATGTTCACATACTTGGTCAGTACAATGCTGCGTTTAATTGACTACATGTCTAGATCGATCCACCAAATTGAACGCATCTTTATAATCGAAGGCTGTGATTATTATCGAGCGGCGATAGGCATGATACTGAATCACTATATGACGAAGAGTAAAATGTGATCTGTGCATTCTGTTCCAGAAGGAAAGTCGTCTGGTTTCCTCTAGTTGTCGCGTTAACTCAGCGCATTTTTACACGTTCCACAACCGTAATGTGGAGTTAGGTCAGATCTATACCCCTATGATTTTCACGTATACCTCTGTTTTCTGAGAACTTTAAAGTCTAGTTAAAACAATCATTATCAGTTGTCCTCAATGGTTGAAATAAATGCCGTAAAACTACCCCCTTTGAATAATGGCGACACATAACCATGCACACCAATAGATTTGAAACACTTCAAGGTCATGTTGCCGTCGTAGTCATCATTTTTTATGTTTCTTATCTCACCGTCCACAGGGTCTTGTAATTTCCGGAGGAGGCGTTGTGGAAGTAGAGCTTGATCGATGTTAAAATTCTTTGCCTCCGTGTATAATAGTAGTATCCACCTCCAACAGTTTTGCTGCTAAACAATCTAGGAACTTTTTTATTTTTAAACAGAACATTCTTTGGTCTAGTATAATTTTCTATTAAGTGCCACCATCCGTTTCAGACTAGCACTCAGTTTATACTTCACTATCTGTTGAATATCCAACCGTTCGGGTAGAACTGTGTGATCTGAACATATCGTATTCATCCAACTTGCATACACTGCGTTGGTCGATTTTTCTATTTTTCAGAACCCCGGATCAGCGGAACTGTGGAGACTGTACGCTACTCTTCTATTGGACGAGAAACCCACCTTGCAACCGGTCACATTCCAGCGCGTATGTTTCTGATATTTCTCTATCCGTTATCGCGTTTGTTTCATTGTTTGCCACAAATACTCTCTATAAACAACCATTCTTTGGGGCCAAGAGAGCAAAAAGACGTATACTGTGGGTCTGTTCGATTTCATCGGCCGTATTCTAAGAATGATATATTTAGGTAGAACGGATTTGTGAATAATAGCCTATCAACACCAGTTCCAGGGCAAGCAAATGGACCGCGAAAGCTACATTTGTACGCTTTAGATGCTCAGCATGATATCACCAACCGTGTGTACGACCGAGTCGACGTTACTCATCAACACTGAACGATTTAGCTCTATCATTCTGATGACCTTTTGACTGCGTATGCTGAGCGATCACTAAAGTCAGGCTTATAGTCCTCTGTAGTGTTTGCCACCTTGACTGTACCACTGGCGGATGTTCAACCTTACGTTAGTATAAGTTTCTCTTTTTTCTGCCTATTTCATGCATCGCAGCTGCAGAATTAACAGATTGGTAACGTGAGGAACATAATTATTTGTTCGATTATCTGCTGTAAAACCTACTGGTCAGACGATGATAAAATACGTTTGTTGAGGGGCTTGATACGTGGATCGTATTTTGTATCTCGTGGCAGTTGCTGCATAGTCTTCTTTGAAGTTCATACTGAGGAAGACCTTTTCCGCTGGTACATGTTGCTGTGGGTAGCCATTTAGTGGCATTGTTTTCATGTTTTTTGACAATCATTGCTACACATTTGGGTGGATATGCATGTATTTGCGCTTTCTGTAATTTCCCAACGGGTTACCTATCTCAATTTTGATCTGTCTCGTGACGATTGATAAAGTTTTTTGAGATTCCTCAGTAATAGCTTTGTGTTGACGGGACGCGATTATCAATCACACGGTTGCGGGTTCGAGACCATTTAGACAGTATAGCAACCCTTGGTATAAAAACTGGAATTTCAGTTTGGTCTACCTGGTCGTCAGCTGTGTATCAACTAATCTTGTTATTCTCTTTCTTCCACCTAATTTCGGTGTATCAGTCAGTCATATCTTAAAAACTGTTGATATTCCTTTCAATTCAGGTGTAATAACGTCATCAGAACATGCACGCATATCGGTTACTCAAATAATGAAGTGATAAATTTCCCATGAATTACCTACTTCCAGATCCATTCGATTTTGCGCCTAACTTTCACCCCAGTCACCGTTCATCTCGACAAGGGTTGTTATTGGTTACAAAAAGGAAGGTCAAACAGCAATCTTTTTACTATTACTTTAGAGTGATCACGGATCCTTTTTTTTCAGGCTGTCCAATACCTCCAAACAGCACATCGGTGTCGTGTACAACCAAGCGAAGGCAACTGGGAACAATCAGCAGAAAAGCGGAAATCCGTCGTTGATGGGCTTCACACTTGGGCCAACATAGTACTTGACACACATAACTTGATCCCTGTCAACCCAGAGTCTGACATTCACACAGTCGGTCAACAGACATTCATCAACTCCAACCTGGCCTCCTTACGTTTGAGTATTATATCGGTCAAGGGGCGTCTCAAGGTAAATTCATCTTATTTTTGTTTTGTGTGGACGACCGGCGATTGGTGATGTTTAAATAGAATTTGAGGCAAGGGACCGTTGAATTTCGCCGGTGTGTGCCTAGCCTGCTGGTTTCGTTAGTTGATTGCATGGCTTAGGTTGATTTTGTTTTACTATATCACTTATATAGAAAGAACATCGCCCGCGATTGATCGCAGCCGTCACATTCCCATACACTGTCCAGTCGGCCCCTTTCGAAAAGAAGCACTAGACTCGAGTTTTACTCTCGTTGGAGCTCGTCAGTAGTGCATATCCTTGACACTGCTGGGACTAGAACTCCGGCCACGCTGTTCGTGAGGCAACCATATTGACGACTGCACCGTTGACCTCACATTAGGCAAGACCGAATTATCATATCTGAACGCTCAACCAATTTCGCTTGTGACTAATGATCAGTTTGCCCGGTCACCTCGAGAGGAGACAGTAATTGTCCTTTTAACTCCAATCAATGACCCGTCGACTAGGACTTCTCTCCAAGCTGAGATCACAGAAATCATTAACTTGTTGAGCTATATTTTCATCACTCAATATACTCCCGTTGGTCTCTCTTGTTGGATGAATTTCATACGCATGTTGCGCGCGTAACCTCGTATAGTCTGCTGGGTTTATTTCTGCCGGTTTGAGCGGATGCACACATAAACACATAAACATCCTATCGGGGATTAATTGTACCCGTGTTTTCATTATTTCGCCGGTGGGGTCAGTCAAGTTAAGCAAGGTCGTTTGATCACATTGCTCATAGGATGTCAATGTCCGTAACCGGTGAGTTAATTGAGATAATCAGGGTAAACATAGGACGGTTTGATTACGTCGTCATCGGTAGTTGGCAAAATTTATCCACACCTTGTTAAGGTCAGGCTAAATATCCATGTTGTATTACTCAAAGGACACCAGATTCCTGGAAAACTTGTGACTATCCTTGCCGTGTATGTGCGAACGTGTCCCAGCATTCCTTCGGTTTGCGACTGAGAATGTAGATCCGTTTATTTTGTGACCACAGCTTTGTTCGCTTTACGGATATCGCAAAATCTATTGACCAGCAGATCATCAGATCTGTTCATTTTTTACTGCGAGCCAAAACACTGACTGTCGTGCACGTAATGCACATTGTTCGTTACATGATCTAATTTGTCTGTTCCACGCGGTTATAGTTTGCTTTTCTCCTTGCACAGTATTGAGCCGTGTTCGTTCTCTTTTTCTTTAGCTTGCCGAAGAGTCAACGGTTTGCCCGAAAGTGCAGGAAGACATTCATAAACTGAGCGACGATTTGGATATACTTTTAGCCGTCATTGAAAAACATTTGGAATAGTGATTACATTTTGGTCGTCGATGCCTTCTTGATAAGGAACACTTCCTTAACTGTCGATTCGGCTTTGTAAATTTTCATCAAATACACTTATTTTTATTTGGATGTGCGTATGATTCTTATTGTTGCTGTTTTACCGTGGTTATAAAATGATTATGCCGAACGATTGCGAACGTACCCTTCCTGTTGAATAATCCGTGGACAGGGTTATGCAATATTCTCACTAACTACTTCTATACAAGCCTCGTTTTTGGCAGTCTGTGTCGCCTTCTAGGTCAGTTTGGTGCTGAAACTGCTTCGAAGTATTAAGTACATATATGACTTTCGTCACTCGTGAATTTTTTATCAGCGTGCAATACAGTGAGAATTTCCGGATAACAGTACCTGACTACTCTTTGTTAAACCATCCGATTACACAATGGCACACTTGTGGGTTCGAGTTCCGGTTACCTTCGGTCATTCCGTGTAGGTTTGGTTTGCCCTCATGTAACCAAGTATGTCGCATAGCACCAGGTAGCGTGAGTTATAGAGGCTGGTATGGTTTCTTCATACAGTTCGTGATCTCGCGGATCCTTCGACTCATTTATGGCGAGATGATTGAACGAGATTTTCGACTGAGTTATACTATTGTCTCTTCGAACCGAACTTTTCATCACCGTCTTATTTGCAATGGATATTTCGGTTCATCCTCAGAGTAAATCTTGTACCCTCTGTGACATCTGAACTGTTTGTGTTGTCTTGAACACATTTAGATTAATTGACAACTCATCATGTTACATGTACAAGCAATCGGCTGCATGAAGCTTTGCAATAGGAAAACGGGCCATATATCAGTAGCAAAACGATCATGTTATTTGACAGTCTGATGCGTTGGACATCAGTCAATTAGCCATATCCGTAGTCTGCACAACTCATCTATAAACAGGGCAACAGCCCGCTGCATTACGACAGTCTAATCTGTAGAAAAAGCCTCCATTGTTCTGTGATTAGGTAAACTGATTGGCGTGTATCTAATCGTCTCTTTCTTAATAATACCCGAGTGATCACTTACTTCACGAGCATTGGTTGATGAACGCAGACGGCGCGTCGATAGCGGTTACATGTATGTCCCCAAGTTGTCCAAACAGGTTTGCACATGACGATGATACAAACGCTTGAGAGTAAAAGAGCAGGACCCATTTCTGTGGGGAGTCAGATACCAAGAGTTTATCGGTAATAAGGTATATTGCTGTATTTTAACCGCTGCACGCTGAGGCCTCACCCAGAATACGTGAACAGGTTGTTAATTTATTAACAGTAAATGAGATGTATACAATTTAAGGACCTCCGTCGATTTTATTAGTGCTGAGTATGCTGGTCAGTTCAACGTAGTCCATTAGTTCAGCTGAGATGTGAGCATGGACCATCGACACTAGGTTCAGGACATCGCTGTGTCTAAATGCACATCAACCCACCGAAACACATACATTTATTTTACATTGGTGGCTGGCGGTAAATATGACTACTCCGGCAGGTGAAGAAACCCGGGTATATAACCTCTTTGTCCCGTGCGTCACTATCAAAATGCTGGTCTCTTCACAGGGTAAATCTCCCATGGTGCAGTTAGTTTGCGGAAAGAAAAACCCTAGTTATAACTAAGGTTAATATAGTCACCGCCTCTGATTAACATTGGTATCGATCAAACCCTTTCTGAGGGGTGCTTTTACTCGTCGTGCTAGTTAGAAAGCACGTAATCACTCTCGATTAATATGTCAGCACACTTTTACGGGGTGTCTTCGTCAAAACCATTGATGTTTAAGGGTTTGCAACCATTAGGGAACCCAATTTTTCCCGTCTGAGGTCACCCCTTCCTTTAAAAAATGGTTTTGTCCACTCCGAATAAGCGGAAACTCTCAGGACAACCTTCGCTATTTTTTACTTGTCCGATCTTTATTCCGCTACGTTCATTAGTGGCTTAATGACCTCAGCTACTATGTTTGGTAACTTTCTTTCAACTTTCTGATTCACGTATGTTTGTGGGTTATATAAATACCTTGCGTTTTCTCCCTGGTACGCGTTTTGGAGCGGAAGGAAGCGGATTTGCACACTCGTTTTGATTTAATTCGGTAGCAATTAGACAGGACAGTCGACTCGTTCTCGGGACCAGGATTTCTTGTTTTCCTTATTTCGAGGAGGAAAATCACAATTCTTTCAAGCGCAGTTCTGTCCCGTGGCCGATCCGGCGTATTTTTTGTGTGGGCTTTCAACACCCACGTAAACGGTTCCAACCCTGAGTTGACATTACAGAGGCGATGATAAAGCAGTGGAAGCGAGTGGTCAGCCGAACTGCCGTTCGAAATGTCTCGTCCAGAGATCTTACTGTTTTCATGTATTATGGATCGATTTCCTCTCTTGTCACTTACACTTTGACTGATAAGATTAACATGAAGAGTCTATTAAAATTCCTCGCCATAACGGCAAGCTCCATTTTGTTTATCTTTTCACTCGTCTAATCTCCTCGATCGTCGTTCGAGCTACCTCTGGACTTCTTAGGAATACCCTCCTTTAACTTGTTATGTACTGTATCATGAGAAATGTCCGATTTCAGACAGCAACTTCTTACACTTTTCAAATATACAATGCTTGTTGTACTGACTATATATCATGTTGTGTGTATGTTACCTGAGTTACTTCCCATCCAGTAACGGTTTGGATTTGCGAAAGTAGCACCACTTAGCCTATATTGTGTGATTGTTTGGTACACTTGGTCTACCACAATTGTAATCGGTTGTTGTTTTAATGCAGCTAAATTGCGAACGTCTCGATGACATACCAATGCATGGTCTAAATCTAAACACGTGTTCTAGTAGGATCGATGGTCCCTGATGGAATCTTGCCGTCAGTTGTGAACATCTTTTTAGTCTGTGTGAGGCCACACCTAGTCCGAGGAACGAGGGCATCAAGTGAAAGAGGGATGCGCACACGTGTAAATCTGTCACTAGTTGATGACATCGTGTATTCGGTCCAGATAGCAACGAACGCCCTCCGTTTCCCGAGCGACGTGATGTTATCCCAAACTTGCTCCCTACACCTAGAGGCTCCCGTTTCATGCTAAAATGACCATGTTCTAATTATGTGTCGATCTTAGGAACTCACTTGGATCCGAGTTAATTGCCTTCTTATCAAAGTAACCGCCACAACCAGTAAGAGCACAAACATGCAGTTAAAAAATTCTTGAGGGTTAGTCCTAACAGAGCCAGCCAAGCGAACGATACAGAGCTTACCACTGGCTGGAATTTATTCTACCAATTCAATGTGCCGAGTGCTACACCTATCTCAGCCTGAACGAGCATGAGATGTATCGTTTGAATAATGCATCAGTTCTGTGTATCTTCTACGATGCTGGATTCTGGTCATAGAAATATAGCAGACCGATCTTGAGTGAGTTTAGGGTCGGCACAAGGATGATCCGATCGGTTTGTTTCGGAGTGTAGATACTGAAAGCCCCCATATCGACCAGCACTCTAAGCCTAAGCAGTGACAACGGAAATCAAACATCAAATTATAGAGAACGGAATAGTGCTATTCTGCTTAGCTGGTGGGAATTTGTCTGAAATTGGACCTGGAAAAGGTCTAATATCACAGTTAGAAAAGACAACTGGTGTTAGTCTGGTTCGTTTTTTATCCGCTGCATCCTTGTGGCTTGGGCGGCGCCCTTAATTCCTCAAGACGACTGATGCAGTATGCGAGTGAATTAGAGCATTTGCCACTTCTTCCGAAGTTCAGAGACTACAAGTTAAAACCCTCCAAGCTCAGCAGATGAACCCAATCTACATTGGCTTGCGTGGCGATAATTTGCAACATTAAATACTGTTGGTCGTGTTAGCCAACAGAGCGTTAACGTTCTTTCCACCCTCCCCAGTCATACACGTATACATATCAAACCACATATGGTCAGAGCGTTACAGCAAGTTTTCTGGTTTTTACGGATTGGGTTATCTACACAAAACAGAATACTGGAAGTAACATGGACTGCATCAATACTTCAGTGTATGCAGTCAAACTGCGTTCTTGGTCATTGTTGTAACTTGGTATGCGGCCTACGAGCGCGTACAGACAACGAAATAACGGTTAGTGGGACGGTAGATAACGGAACGACGTTCAACGGTTCTGAACGACGGACTACGTAATATGCAAGATTAATACGAATCTTCCCGGCCAACCCAACCACTTGAGGCTAACGAACGAACACAGAGAAAAGACTGGCCTCTGAACAGAGCTATCTTATGTCAACAATCCGAAGACAAGACGGTCACAAACTAGACCACATTTAAAGGGTTTGTGACCAATGAGAAAACTAGGACAGAAGTGGACCAGACAAAGATCCAGACAGTAGCTTGACGTCCGAATTAAAAGTACGTGCGTGTGTGCGAGGCGCCAGACATTGACATAAAGGTTGAGGACGCATGTGATGGGTGAAGTGGCACATGACCGTGCCGACTATGAAGGTCACTACAGTCAGTAGTGAGTTAGGCCACTGTGATGGCAAATTAAACGGTATTTTCGGGGAATTGGGTTCTTCTCCGACAGTCATCGTTACCTTATTAAACGTTAATACCTTTATGTTTCTACTACGTAGCTACACGTCAAACGAAATAGTGACGTTAACCGTCTATATCGCATGTTTCACAATCGAGGACACCTAGTTTCTGTTCGGATGTTTGTTTACCAGTGTAACCATCTGGATGAGTGTTGGGTCATCGGTTGTCATAGACTGCATATCGTTCTGCTACCGTAAACGTCATCTCAACTGCCAGTGAACCGGTAATCTAAGTGAGGCAGAAATAGCTGGTTAGTTATGGCCTTAATATTGGAGCACAAGCCCAGTTTTTTTTTTTCTACCTCTGGGACACTTGGATTTTGATAACTGCGAAGATATCATGAACGAATGTGAGTAGTTGGTCATATCAGCTCACAACGACTCGCACTATTGGATTTTTTTTTCCAGTGAACTTGAACGAAGGAAATTTCAGCGGCACTGTATGGAAAACTAATCCAGACCGTGTTTTTCTATTAATGAATTGTAAGTGTGTAGTGTTCATATTCCTGAGACTCAAGCTGACTGTTAATGGGAAATTCCATAGGTTTAATCTGTTCAGATTGGTTGTGTTTTTCGTCAGAATATAGTAAACAACTGGTTAATACGGACCACGGAATATGTTCTGCTTGACCGGTTTATCAGTGAGGTCGAATGTAGTACACAAGCCAGTCCATAGTCCAGTTGTTCAAAATTGGTGATCGTTCGCTCATTTTGGATTTACAAAGTGGACAGCATCTACTGTGTTTGACCGTATCAGTAGTTCGGGAACCGAAGGATCCATCCGTTTATGGGAAGCCATTCGTTAGAAGTGGATTGATCAGGTTTAATCGCCCTATCACCTAGGAGGCTGATATGAACGTGCTGCAATTTTGTTTTATAGGTCTTACTGATGATTTGTCGTCTGTTTGTTTTATAGTTTTTACTGTCTGCTTGTTTTATGGGTTTTACTGGTGATTTGTCATCAGTCGTAAAAATGATTGATGTTGAAACCATATCAGATATGGTCGCTTGGTTTGATTCAGGCTGAATGTTTGTGGACTTAGTTGGAGCGTTCAGTCGGTGGTAATTCCAATGTCAACAGTTTGGAAGGGTTACTGTCCATGCGGAACGCTATGCCACAAACATATGTAAACAGCCTACTTCTTTGCATGTAGAAGAGTTGGAACGTGATGACAGAAGTCGGTGGCAGCACAGTTTGCCGTTACGCTTCTCAGTTTCAGTGGTATTCCTTGATATGCTGCTAATGATGATATATACCCTACTTCTATTATCATGTTGGTAAGTCCAAATATCAAGCATAATTTTTACTATTAATATTTATCTGTTTACCGTTTTCATTCAGTTCCTAGTGTAATTACGTAGCTAATTATGTGAAGACTGTGATATTCTGGTTATATGTATCTATCTATCTCTTCAGCTTAATGCATCAAAAATGCGATCCTTCCGACGAATTAAGCTGCTGTTACCAAAACTGGCTGGATCGCGACTTTCTGTTCACCGAACGAGCTTGCTTCACAGTTCCTCTTGGACTGAGGCGTTTCAGCCATCCTTTGACCTTGCTAAGCTCTCTGACCCTGTGTTCGTTGAGCAGACTCGTACAAATTTGCTCGCTCGCGAGTCCACGCTGGATTTTGATCACATGGTATGTTACACTTTACGTAGATTTTGCTCGACTTGTGTCAAAAGGAATTTCATCATTCATGAAATCTAAGCACTGTTGTTAGTATTTTGGTCCATATTCAACTATCAGTTTACTGTCTACTCATCAGCGTGATTTTTCTTCCATTCTAGTTGAAATTATATGAGCGCTATCGTGCGGGTGACCTGGAAGTGAAATCCTCCTTGTTCAACTGGGTTAAACAGTTACCAAATTCCACTCACCCACTTACCGTAAGTTCACACAGTTCCTAGTCGTTTATACATGTTTCTAGCCAACACGTACCCCTTCAATTATTTCCGTGTTAGGAATTACTGCTTTATTCCGGTATTTCATCAACGTAGTGACACCTGTGATAATCTCAGATAAAACAGAATTTAATATAAAACTGTTCGCTTTGTTCATGCGTCTTAGCACAGTGCTATAGAATGCTAATATTCTTAGCGGTTCAAACAAACAGCTGGAATGGTGCTGATATGCGCTCCGTCCAAGATCCACGCACAGTTATTTAAAACATCCGTGTATCCTTAGATAGGATTGACCGTAGGTCAACGCGTGGACAAACTGTATGCTCATTTCACATAACCTAATTACCATAATTCCGTCATTCTGCATCGCCATTGTTGCTCAGCACTGAGAAGAGCGTTGTGCTTGGTAATAGTTTAACTACAAGAACTATTAGAGAGTGTCAACTATAAACACCATGACCCGTGCATTTTTTTAAGTTTGCTTCTTTCAACAATACCCACAAGACACAGTGATATCATCTATCCCTGGTTCCACATATTTGCTGTGCACGCAAGTGTCCATGGGTATTCGAATCCCAAAACCTTCTAACACGTCCTACGCTAATTATTTTTTAAGATTCAGATTGGTACCCTTGTGTTCATCGAAGGTAAAAGGTAGTTTGACTGGCAATCTGCTTTTGGTTATCTGAGGACGAACCACTTACACAGCATATTATACCGCAATGAGTACTAAGTTATTGTTCACGAAGCCTGGGGAGGGTATTTAAGTTGTTTTGACGAGTGGACCAATTTACTTGCAGACAATGACTAGTATCTTGAGCACTGTGTCCAAATTCAGTAACATGTTACATGCGAAGGATAGACCTAAACGATCTAGAATGGCACTTCTGAAACTGGGAAATCTGGATTGAAAGGGCTTGCTTGATCTCATTGTTAGTCGAATTTGGACAATTTGGCCGATGATTCCCAAGGAAGGTTGGTCGTTGCGGTCGATCGTTTGCTCATTGGTTAATACAGTTATTAAAACCCGTGCGGAAGATCATAATGCATACGTTGAAAGTAATTCTTGAGTTCGTCGACCGTATTCGACCACTGAGTACGGCAAATGGTTAAGTGTTTCTCCCGAACGTTTGTTCATCGTGTACGAACGCGCCGCTTATAGAGATCGCTGATTCTTCGTCAGTACATTTAATCTGAAGTTTTAATTGTTGATTTACGCGATGGGGTCTCAAGCATTTGTTGTTAACTTACGCGTAAGGTGTACCGTTTCACCTTGATAGAAGAATATGCTACCAGAAGAGTAGCGTTGCTGTAGAATTACTTGTAGCCACACCACTACCAGCTATCTTCATGACAGCGCCAGAACGAACAAAGTCCCGAGGAGGTATCGAAATAAACTATTCCACTTGAGGTGCGTGAATAATATCATCTGTGTAATCCACTAGATTTTGGGTTGAGAAAGTCTGTTTCTTGTTACAGACTCTATTTTTGAATCTCCTCTTCACATTTGAGGCCGAGAAAGATAGGTATTTACCGCTTCCGGATATGATGCCAACCTGTCATAAAAATACCGCACTTATAGAAGTAAAGGTCACAATGGTCACTATATGCACTTACTTAGCTGCGGTCGTGCTAAACAGAATAGATACCTCACTAGTTGTTTGACATTATGTGATTGAGGCGGGCCGAATTTCTTACAAGGGATGTTTGCGGAGGTCGTTCACGCAGGAAATGAATTGGTAAATACGTGAAGTCGATTGTTTCGAAAGTCAAGATTCTATTTGCAATAAGGATAAATCAGGTTGCATTACGTTGGAATGTAAGGGCGAAGCACTGGCTGAACTTGATACTTGTAGATTAAGTAACGCCAATAAAAAGATCCAGAATGCGAAACAGCCACCAGTTATATCCGGCTCCAGTTCGGAAGTCTGCATACAACTGTAAGATACGCTGTCCAATTAAATGTACGACTTCTTATACTTATTTCCTTAAGTGCTTCCGTGGGGCAGATGAGTCACACAACCAACCGGTTGTCTCATAGGGTATGTAAACAACATCCAGCATGACTGACCACCACAGTTCGAACGTAAGTTTTGTACACTTTGTTAATCCAGGCCACCAGAGTTCATTGGAACTAGCCTGGCACTAATTTACCATCTGCCTTGTTCTCATTCCAAACATTCTCCTGTCCTATTCTGTCAGCCGCAGAAACAATCACAAGTTGGTTGCGCAATTCCGAGCTTTGCGTGTGTAAATGGTTTCTTTGGGCCCTACGGCTACCCTGACCTCTGTTTACAATCTTGATAACTCTGGCTCTCAGTTCGGTCGCCTTACTACATATCTATCCAACCAGTTGACGTACTTATGACAGTTCAAGTTTGGTCGAATAATAACCATTGCGAAGTGCGTTATTTCGTAATTGGCTCGACCGCGAATAACCAGAACAACAAGCTGTTCGCCAAACATTTTTTTGCTCTTCTACTTGTTATTAACGTTTCCTTTTTCCAGACTTTCTCATCCAAGACGGTCGAACCCATCCTGTTTACATAGTTACAATTTCATCCATTCATTCGCGGCATGTCGTAATCATTATATGATACAACATCCTCACTCGCGGCCGTGATTTCTGGCAGTTTTTTTGGAGGGACCCCGTTTGAAAGATTTCTTGAATAACTAATCTAACAGGGGCTTCGTATTGATCATCACAGTTGTTTTATTGAGACACGTATGTAGTGTCTCTGGGGCCTGCCTGTCTCGCAAGACAAGGTACTACAGCGTTCATTCGTTAGTGACTTTAGTTCCTTCTGTAACCGTCTTTCGAACCTGTGGTTAGAAACTCTGTTGCAGCTGCGTTACGGTTATCCTCCTCTGTGCGGGTATCATTTTGTGCCAAACAACAACGGGCGTTTAATGTAATTACTCAGAACGAGTGACTATTCAGCTAATAGATACGGCGGTCGTACGAAACATCCAATGACAGAGGAGTTAGAAAAATTACAGCACGGTGAAAAAATGTGCTTCTTTTGCACTTGTTGAAATTCAGCTAATGTTTTGGGTTTTTAATGGAAAAGTAACAAATGAAACAGATGAGCGCTGAAGCTTGTTTGCATGACTGTGTTCAACCGTAATTTTATGAGACTGTACTGTTGTCGTATCATTGTGGGATACACATTTGATGGACATCTTAACACTGTGAAACGAATCAGATGAAAACCTGTTGGTGAATTTGTCAAAGACGTTGAGGCGATTGGAGACCACATCGTCAACGAGTATGGTAAAGAGAGTCCATATGAAATCCAGGGTTGTTTCAGCACGTAGTGGTGAACCTAGGAGTCTTCTATTGGAAGTTTGGCGACCATTACTGAGCGTCGGTAAAACCTGTGGTAACGCACAACCTATGATGAACAGTTTTGCAAAATAAAGGCCATCTGTGTGATTTTAACGGTGGATTGACATCCGAATTTTGGAATGACAGTAACTGGGAGACACAATAGCTTGTTTTTATGGAGGAGGCAAAATTCCAAAGTGATGAGCAGATTTAGAAGTTGGTATGATGCTTGATCCAATGAATACAAGAGTCGTATGAGTCTCCCATCCCCATAACATGCAAAACACATTGCTATTTTTGTTAAGCCGTTTCGTTAATAATTTCGTAACATGAATGAGCGGTCCGACCTGGAGTCTTGCCAATCAGTACGTTACAAATCAAAGCAGTAAGAACATATAGGTCGTAAATAAAGCTGTAATTAAGGTCGTATTGTTTGCTTTCAGTGCGAAGTGAAGCTGAAGGAATGCATAAATGCCGTCTTGTGCACCACACAGTGACTAGGCAGAAAGGAGAATACCGATTAAGAAAAACCCATGTGAACGAATAAATTCTTTCGAAAATGCTCTGCTTGCGATTAGCATAAATCAGTAGTTTTAATTATGCCCAAAATTCAGTCCATAGTTCAATCTGTTGGACATACAAGAAACGAACCACAAAAACCCGCTTGTTTCCGCGCGACTTGTGATTTTTCGAAAACTCTGAGTGTGATAATGCCTCTTTTCTCTATGTTGCCTATTGAGTGCATTCCCTCACAATATGTGAGCGCTTTTTCTGTGATACAGACCTAAGTGTAAACGTTACCCTTGGCTTGTTTCAATACTCTGCTTATTTTGTTCTTGTTCATTACAGCCAATTGGTGATCCTTCAAAATTTCGTCAATTACACTGTCACGGGAGCAAGCGCATCGGTAAGCTTACGCAATGTGCTTAATTAGACTTTCGCTAAGGGGGCATTCACTTTCCTATCTGTTTTTGCTCACTGAAAATGCTTGTGGGAAATCAACGGTCTTCTACTCAGCATCTGTTTTGTAGCGAGTAAATGAAGGTTTCCTTTTGAAGTACAGTTTTCCGAAGTACCCTTCATACCAATCAGCCCATAGAAACGAGGAAGTCAGTTTTGAAACCTGAAAATCTAGACTGAGCAATTCCAACTGAACCCCTTGTTTAGGTGATCGAGCATTCTTCAGTGAGATCTTAGTTTATCCGAAAGATTAGTTGGAACCTCAAAAAGATTACGGAGTGGTTCACTTTCTTCTGGTTTTGCGAATACGTCTCCACTTGGTATCAAATAATATACAGTTTCGCATTAACAAGACTGTGTTTCACAGTTGTCTTTATGATGGATAAGCTCGCGGCGATCTTTAGTTTCGCGATGCTGAGATCGTAGGTCATCTGAATCACAGCTTTTCCCGATCCTGTCTCCCCCTGTACTTATTAGACAAAGAGACAAGATCGGAATGTAGTAAGCTGTACTCTCTTTGATAGCATTACCACAGATTAGTGGAAACGTGCGCATTTTAGAAGCGAGTTTGTCTCAAACGAACAAGGTGTGCGTAAGTTCCCCAGAGAGAATCTCCCATGATGGGGTGCTTTCTCAGATGAACTGTTTTTGTCCGGTCCCGTGGAGTCTCTATAATAATCTGGGACCCTGGAAAAACCATTCCTTGAACAGCGACCTCGGACCACAACCATGATGCTGATTTGGTTGTTTCTTTCTAGAGATCACGGTGTTCGTCACTGCAATCGTATCCGTTGAGTTATGCAGTTCAGTGTGTGCGAGATAGGTACGGACCTGTCGAACGACGTTGCTGTCTTACTGTCATTAGTTCAGCACGAACAAAGAGTGTTCTTATCACACTGTCACATCCTAAAACGCAGGTCACCGATGGATTGTGAGTATCAGTTGGGCTCCATTTTGTTGAAGTACACAACGGCACTCATTGATCTGAATTCATTCTACTTATCAATGCGGTTTGTTGTTCCTGCCTGACAAATCATCGTATGTACAACATGGGGAAGTTGGCTGTGCGTCCACAAACCAGCCCTGAACCCTGTCTGAGGCAATGCATTTTAGTTCATTCATTAATAAACGGTCATGAGTTCGACTGGATGATCCTGTGGTTTGAACAGCCTTTCACCGCAGCAATGAGGAGAAATATTCCGAGCAAAAAAACTTTGCTGCCAGGAAACGATAAACGACAAAATAAGGTTGAATAGGAGTAATGTACTGAAGGAGGACATGAGACTGGCCAACTCATTTTACGATGACGGATAATGTTTCTAACCGGCGATTCTAGTGATCGTGAGTTCGCCATCCAAGTAGGTGGTACCTACTTATTCTGGAGTAATATAAAATTAGTTTGTAATGTTTGCGCCATTGAAACAATACCCATGTCTCCGTTGTTGCTACACAAATTTCCGACTCCGTTTTTGCAAACGCAGTAACTGTTGATAAGCACCAATCACAGGGCATCTTTTCAGCTTCCCAGGCATTCTATAAAGCTATCCTTACTTCTGATATCAATCTCTGTATATAGTTTTTGAAAAAATGAGTAGAGAAGGAATCTGAATCGGCAATGTTGGTAAGCCTGAAGAATTCAAACTCCAGAACATCTTCCTCATTTACGTGACATACACTCAGTTCTGTCGTAATTATACAGTTACTTGTAGCTTACTTCTTCACAGCGAGCTTTTGCAATTTATTTCTAGTGTTCATTGCCTTCATCCACCGACCTTGTATCCCTCTGTACTTACTAGACAAAGAGACAAGATCAGACTGTAGCAAGCTGTATTCATTACCATATATATATATATATATATATATATATATATATATATATATATATATATATAT